>WNWK01012730.1:0-58332 GCA_009830355.1 Cherax destructor | reverse complement strand
GGCAGGATCCATACATAGTTTTAAAAAAGAGGATGATAAAGCTCATGGAACAAGAAGAGTGACCTAGAGGTGGTCAGTGAAGGGGGGCCAGGGCTGTGAATCAGATAACTGCTACAGCATACGGGCGGCTGGCAAACCTAAGAATAGCGTTCCAATACCTCACAAAAGAATCATTCACGACTCTGTACACCAATACGTCAGGCCCATACTGGGTATGCAGCACCAGTTTGGAACCCACACCTGGTCAAACACGTCAAGAAATTAAAAGAATAAGGTTTTTTTTGCAACAAGACTGACCCAGAGCAAAAGGGGATTGTCCTACGAAGAAAGATTAAGGGAAATCGGCCTGACGACACTAGAGGACGGGCCCGGGTTGGGGAAACATGATAACGACAATAAAATACCGAGGAATAGATAATGGACAAAACAAGATGTTCCAGGGGGAAACACAGAAACAAGGGGTCACAATTGGAAGTTGAAGACTCCTGAGTAAAAGGGATGTTAGGAAGTATTTCTTCAGTCATAGAGTTGTCATGAAGTGGAATAGCCTGAAAGTGACATAGTGGAAACAGGAACCAAATAGTTTTAAGACGAGGGTTGATAAAGCTCATGGAGCAGGAGAGAGGGACCTAGTAGCAATCAGTGAAGAGGCGGGGCCGGGAGCTATGAATCGACCCCTGCAACCACAAATAGGTGATACAAATGGTGAGTACCCTACACACACAAAAAAGTAGGGCCAGTGAAAGGGACACAGGGCTATGACTCGTCCCCTTCAACCACAACTAGGTAGTACACACACACACACACACACACACACATCTACAGTACACATCTACAGTACACATCTACAGTACACATCTACAGTACACTTACAACACATCTACAGTACACATCTACAAGTACACATCTACAGTACACACCTACACAGTATTTGGTCCCAAATCCAGAAGTCAGGGCAGGTAGGCAGGTGTCTATTAGACTAGTGCCTCTAGAGAGAACAGTACAGTACATTGTCTGGAAGGCACTGCTAGTAAATAAAAATTTGGATAAAAACCTTGAGGTGGTGCAGAGTCTACTAGGCCTCCCTAACACTACACACAAAACGTAAACATACGTTTGTGGGGCTTCATGCACGGAGGGCCCGGGTTCAATTCCGCAGGGCAGAAACATTTCAAGTGTTTCCACATACACATAAAACACACACACACACACACACACACACACACATACACATACACGTGCTTCACGCACGGAGGGCGGGTTCAATTCCCGGTGGGGCAGAAACATTTCGAAGTGTTTCCTTACATACACATACACACACACATATATACAACAGGCCTAGTGTCTAATTGACATGTCCTAGGACAAAATGGTAACTAACACACACATACAACAGGCCTAGTGTCTAATCGACATGTGCCTAGGACAAAATGGTAACTAAACATGTACATGAACCGTCGCCACCGCTGTAAACGCTGATCCCTCACAACTACACTCTAACCACCCTCTGCCACACATACTCCCCACACTATCCCACACTCCTCCTTCTCACTCTCCACCTCTCTTCCTCTCCTCTTCCTTCTCCTCCTCGTCAGTCCACCATTTCTCCCTCTCTCCTTGCCTTTCCCCCTCTTCCTTTCCCCCTCTCTCCCTGTACCCCCTATCCTATCCCCATCCCTCTCCCCTCTGCCACTGTCTCCCCACCCACTCTCTATACTTCTCTCTCCTCCCTACATCCCTACCTACAACAAACACACACACACACACACACACACAAAAGGTTAAGGAAATCGGCCTGACGACACTGGAGGACAGGAGGGTTAGGGAGACATGATAACGATATACAAAATACTGCAAGGAATAGATAGGGTGGACAGAGACATGATGTTCCAGAGATGGGACACAGCAACAAGGGGTTACAATTGGAAGTTGAAGACTCAGATGAGTCAAAGGGATGTTAGGAAGTATTTCTTAAGTCAAGAGTTGTCAGGAAGTGGAATAGTCTGGCGAGTGAGGTAGTGGAGGCAGGAACCATCATGCTTTAAGACAAGGTAATGATAAACCTCAAGGAGCAGGAAGAGAGGACCTAGTAGCGATCAGTGAAGAGGCGGGGCCAGGAGCTCTGAGTCTCGACAACTGCAACCACAAATAGGTGAGTACACACACACACACACACACACACACACACACACATACATACACTCACAAACACATATCACAAATGACCACATGAAAACACTAAGTTTTTCTTTGTGTTGACAAAGCAAAATGGGTTGCCAAAGAGCAGGATGGAGAACCAGGGAAATGGTGGATGAACCTGGGAGGGAAGACTGGGTGGCAGAGCTGGTGAAAAGGGAGGTAGAATGGGAAAGGAAGCTAGAAGGCTTAGCAAAAATGGAGGAAACAATAGCTGCAGGAGCAGAAATGGGAGCTACAAGCCATAACAGCAGAAGCTAAGATACAGAGCTTAGAAGAGGAACTAAAAAAATCTGAAACATCAGTCACAGATGAGGGGACTGTAGGGAACAAAAGGAGCTATACTGTATGCAGAGGCCCTATCAGACCACCGTGGAGCCGGGAAAAGACAAGGAGCACACCAAGAATAAATAAGGGGACTAAAAAATGAAGGAGCTAAGCTATACGCAGAGGCCCTAACAGACCACAGCAGTGCCAGGGAAAGCTGAGAAGGAAAAATGACAGACCACTGAGCAAGAGACATCAGCTAGAGAAGAGATTGAAGGAAGCAACACTGCAATGGAGGCAACAAATTGTCTCCAGGATATGCAAAGGAAAAGTGGGAGGACAAGGGAGAGGTCAGTTTTTTGTTTATGGGCTCCAGGAAGTTGAAGGGAAACTTATGAAGCAAGAAGACATGAGGAAAAAAAGTGATTGAAAGTATCATGAAAGCAATAGGAGTGAATGACACAACCCACATGACAAATTTTCTGAGAATAGGGGAGTTTGAAAGAGGAAAAAAACCGGCCAGTCAAAGTGATTTTCAAGGCAGAATCAGCTCAAACAGGATCCTGCGGAGAAAAGCACGACAAGAGACATACTGAAGTACCAGAGGGTGTTTTGACCACGAGAGAACACAGAAGAAATTCAGAAACTGAAAGAGAGAGTACAAAGATGCAAGGAGGAATGAGAGGCAAAGACGGAGATGAGCAGGAGACCCAGACTCAGGAGGAAGAGCAAATACAACTTCCCTCAGAATCACCCACAGAAGGACCTCAACCATTTGCAACCCCAATGCAACCAATCTGACCCAAAACCCACACACTGTACCCTCTGCCCCTACCTCCCTCATCACAAACTCCACCCCCACAGTAACCCCCATAGTTCCCCGCCAGGTCTCCCCTCCCCAACCCTAACGTTCTCCCCAGACTACAGTTTTAGAAAAGAAGTTGAAGGTTTGGTATACTAATGCGATGGAATAACAAATAAATGTGAGGAGTGGCATGAAAGAATCAAGGAGACATCCCCAGACATCATAGCACTCACAGAAATGAAACCCACCGGCATGACAGACACAATCTTCCCACCCGGATCCTGAGGAAAGATAGAGGGACAGAGGTGGAGGAGTTGCACTGCTCATTAAAAATCAATGGGGATTTGAGGAAATGAGCGAAAGGACTGTGTGTTAGGTACAATTCAGTCTGCCCGAAATGCCCCAGCATGATAGTGGCTTTTTGTACTTAACAAACCAAAATTGTAATTACACATTGTAACCTTTGCAGAGAAATAAAATCTTTATTCTTTAATCTTTATACTGTATTGCATTATGTATATTTAACCTAGGCTCATCCCTTAACATAAGGTAGTCATTGCAGTGATGTATAACCCGCCACAGAACTGCAGGAGGTCAAAGAAGAATATGAAGAAAGCAACAGAGCAATGGTGGACACACTAGCTGAGGTGACCAGTTTAGCTCACACGGGTAGAGCAAAGTTACAAGTTATGGGCGATTTCAATCACAAGGAGAGAGATTGGGAAAACCTGGAGCCACATGGGGGTCCCAAAACATGGAGTGCCAAGATGATGGATGTGGTACTGGAAAACCTCATGCATCAACATGTTAGGGACACTACCAGAGAGAGAGGGGAGGATGAACCAGCAAGACTGGACCTCATGTTCACCCTGAGTAGCATGGACATTGAGGACATCACATATGGCAGGAAACTTGGAGCTAGTGATCACATGGTTTTCAGCTTTGAATACATAGTAGAGTTACAAGTGGAGAGGGTAACAAGAGTAGGATGGGATAAGCCAAACTAAAAAGGGAGGGGACTACACAGGCATGAGGAACTTCTTGCAGGAAGTTCAGTGGGAAAGAGAATTGGTAGGAAAGTCAGTAAACGAAATGATGAACTACGTAACAACAAAATGCAAGGAGGCAGAGGAAAGGTTTGTTCCCAAGGGCAACAGAAATAATGGGAAGACCAGAACAAGTGTAGGGATGCAAAAACTAAGTGCACTATAGAATGGAAAAAGTACAGAAGACAAAGGACCCAGGAAAATAAAGAGATTAGTCGAAGAGCCAGAAACAGTATGCACAGATAAGGAGGGAGGCCCAGCGACAGTACGAAAACGACATAGCATCAAAAGTCAAGTCTGATCCGAAGCTGTTGTATAGCCACATCAGGAGGAAGACAATAGTCAAGGACCAGGTAATCAGGCTGAGGAAAGAAGGTGGGAGCTCACAAGAAACGACCAAGAAGAATGGGAAGAGCTCAACATGAGATTTAAGGAAGTATTTACAGTGGAGACAGAAAGGACTCCAGGAAGTCAGGACAGAAGGGTACACCAACAAGGGATATACCAACAAATGTTGAATGAAATACACACAACCGAGGAGGAGGTGAAGAAGCTGCTAAATGACCTTGGTAACCTCAAAGGCGGTGGGACCGGACATCTCTCCGTGGGTCCTTAGAGAGGGAGCAGAGACACTGTGTGTGCCACTAACAACAATTTTCAACACATCCATTGAAACTGAGGAACAACCTGAGGTATGGAAGACGGCAAATGTAGTCCCCATTTTTAAGAAAGGAGACAGAGACGAGGCACTAAATTATAGACCAGTGTCACTGACGTGTATAGTATGCAAATTCATGGAGAGAATTATCGGGAGGAGAGTAGTGGAGCACCTAGAGCAGAACAAGCTTATAAACGACAACAAGCACAGATTTATGGAAGGCAAATCCTGTGTCACAAACCTACTGGAGTTTTATGACATGGTAACAAAAGTAAGACAATAGAGAGAGAGGTGGGTAGATTTCATTTTCTTGGACTGCAAGAAGGCCTTTGACACAGTTCCTCACAAGAGATTAGTGCAAAAGCTAGAGGATCAGGCATGTATAACAGGAAGGGCACTGCAATAGATCAGTGAATACCTGACAAGGAGGCAACAACGAGTCATGGTACGTAATGAGGTATCAAAGTGGGCGCCTCTGACGAGCGGGGTTCCACAGGGGTCAGTCCTAGGACCAGTGCTATTTTTGGTATATGTTTACCTGGAGTTTACCTGGAGAGAATTCCAGGGGTCAACGCCCCCGCGGCCTGGTCTGTGACCAGGCCTCATGTTGGACCAGAGCCTGATCAACCAGGCTGTTACTGCTGGCCGCACGCAGTCCAACGTACGAACCACAGCCTGGCTGGTCAGGTACCGACTTTAGGTGCCTGTCCAGTGCCTGCTTGAAGACAGCAAGGGGTTTGTTGGTAATCCCCCTTATGTATGCTGGGAGGCAGTTGAACAATCTTGGGCCCCTGACACTTATTGTGTTGTCCCTCAACGTGCTAGTGGCACCCCTGCTTTTCATTGGGGGGATGTTACATCGCCTGCCGAGTCTTTTGCTTTCGTAGGGAGGGATTTTCGTGTGCAAGTTTGGTACTAATCCCTCGAGAATTTTCCACGTGTATATAGCAATGTATCTCTCCCGCCCGCGTTCTAGGGAGTACAGGTTTAGAAACTTCAAGCCTTCCCAGTAATTGAGGTGGTTTATCGCAGTTATGCGTGCCGTGAAGGTTCTCTGCACATTTTCAAGGTCAGCAATTTCACCTGCCTTGAAAGGTGCAGTTAGTGTGCAGCAATATTCCAGCCTAGATAGAACAAGCGATTTGTAAAGTGTCAACATGGCCTTTGCATCCCTGGTTTTGAAGGGTCTCATTATCCATCCTGTCATTTTCTAGCAGATGCGATTGCTACGGTGTTATGGTCCTTGAAGGTGAGATCCTCTGACATGATCACTCCCAGGTCTTTGACATTAGTTTTTCGCTCTATTGTGTGGTTGGAATTAGTTTTGTACTCCGATGAGATTTTAATTTCCTCACGTTTTCCGTATCTGAGTAATTGAAATTTCTCATCATTGAACTTCATATTGTTTTCTGCAGCCTATTTAAAAATTTGGTTTATGTCTGCTTGGAGTCTTGCAGTGTCTTCAACGGTGGACACTGTCATATGTCATATGTGAATGACATGACGGAAGGGATAGACTCAGAAGTGTCCCTGTTTGCAGATGATGTGAAGTTAGTGAGGAGAATCTGATGAGGATCAGGCAGAACTACAAAGAGACCTGGACAGGCTGGAAGCTTGGTCCAGTAACTGGCTCCTCGAAATTAACCCTGCCAAAGGCAAAGTCATGAAGATCGGGGAAGGGCAAAGAAAACTGCAGACAGAGTATAGTCTAGGTGGCCAAAGACTGCAAACCTCACTCAAGGAAAAGGATCTTGGGGTGAGTATAATACCGAGCACATCTGAGGCACACATCAACCAGATAACTGCTGCAGCATATGGGCGCCTGGCAAACCTGAGAATAGCGTTCCGATACCTCAGTAAGGAATCGTTCAAGACACTGTACACCGTGTACGTCAGGCCAATACTGGAGTATGCAGCACCTGCTTGGAACCCACACCTTTTGAAGCACTTCAAGAAATTAGAAAAGGTGCAAAGGTTTGCAACAAGGCTAGTTCCAGAGCTAAGGAAATGTTCTATGAAGAAAGGTTAAGGAAATCGGTCTGACGACACTGGAGGACAGGAAGGTTAGGGAGACATGATAACGACATACAAAATACTGCTAGGAATTGACAAGGTGGGCAGAGATGGGTCACAGAAACAAGGGGTCACAATTGGAAGTTGAAGACTCAGATGAGTCAAAGAGATGTTAGGAAGTATTTCTTTAGTCATAGAGTAGTCAGGGAGTGGAATAGTCTGGCAAGTGATGTAGTGGAGGCAGGAACCATACACAGTTTTAAGACAAGGCATGATAAAACTCGTGGAGCAGGGAGAGAGAGGACTTAGTAGCGATCAGTGAAGAGGCGGGGCCAGGAGCTATGTCTCGGCCCCTGCAGCCACAAATAGGTGAGTACACACACACACACAAACACATACACACACAAACAAACACACACAAACAAACACACACACACATGTGTTTACCTTCTGATATTAACACAAACTCTGGCGTCTGAATGACACAGGAAGAACCTCACACATTTTTCATCCTCTCACTTTAAAGGAAGGTTATATATATATATATATATATATATATATATATATATATATATATATATATATATATATATATATATATATTTATTATTTTTTTTTATTAACACATCGGCCGATTCCCACCAAGGCAGGGTGGCCCGAAAAAGAAAAACTTTCATCATCATTCACTCCATCACTGTCTTGCCAGAGGGTGCTTTACACTACAGTTATAAAACTGCAACATTAACACTCCTCCTTCAGAGTGCCGGCACTGTACTTCCCATCTCCAGAACTCAAGTCCGGCCTGCCGGTTTCCTGAATCCCTTCATAAATGTTACTTTGCTCACACTCCAACAGCACGTCAAGTATTAAAAACCATATGCCTCCATTCACTCCTATCAAATACGCTCACACATGCTTGCTGGAAGTCCAAGCCCCTCGCACACAAAACTTCCTTTACCCCCTCCCTCCACCCTTTCCTAGGCCGACCCCTACCCCGCCTTCCCTCCACTACAGATTTATACACTCTCGAAGTCACTCTGTCTCGTTCCATTCTCTCTACATGTCCAAACCACCTCAACAACCCCTCCTCAGCTCTCTGGACAATCGTTTTGGTAATCCCGCACCTCCTCCTAATTTCCAAACTCCGAATTCTCTGCATTATATTCACACCACACATTGACCTCAGACATGACATTTCCACTGCCTCTAGCCTTCTCCTCGTTGCAACATTCATCACCCATGCTTCACACCCATATAAGAGCGTTGGTATAACTATACTCTCATACATTCCCTCTTTACTTCCATGGACAAGGTTCTTTGTCTCCACAGACTTCGAAGTGCTCCACTCACCCTTTTCCCCTCATCAATTCTATGATTCACCTCATCCTTCATAGACCCATCCGCCGACATGTCCACTCCCAAATATCTGAATACATTCACCTCCTCCATACTCTCTCCCTCCAATCTGATATCCAATCTTTCGTCACCTATTCTTTTTGTTATCCTCATCACCTTACTCTTTCCTATATTCACTTTCAATTTTCTTCTTTTACACACTCTACCAAATTCATCCACCAACCTCTGCAACTTCTCTTCAGAATCTCCCAAAAGCACAGTGTCATCAGCAAAAGCAACTGTGACAACTCCCACTTTGTATTTGCTTCTTTATCTTTTAGCCCAACACCTCTTGCCAAGACCCTCGCATTCACTTCTCTTACAACCCCATCTATAAATATATTGAACAACCACGGTGACATCACACATCCTTGTCTAAGGCCCACTTTTACTGGGAAATAGTCCCTTCCCTCCTACACACTCTAACCTGAGCCTCACTATCCTCATAAAAACTCTTTACTGCTTTCAGTAACCTTCCTCCTATTCCATACACCTGCAACATCTGCCACATTGCCCCCTATCTACCCTATCATACGCCTTTTCCAAATCCATAAATGCCACAAAAACATCTTTACCCTTATCCAAATACTGTTCACCTATATGTTTCACTGTAAACACTTGGTCTACACACCCCTACCTTTCCTAAAGCCCCCTTGTTCATCTGCTATCCTACTTTCTGTCTTACTCTTAATTCTTTCAATAATAACTCTACCATACACTTTACCAGGTACACTCAACAGACTTATTCCCTATAATTTTTGCACAAATATATATATATATATATATATATATATATATATATATATATATATATATATATATATATATATATATATATATATATTTGTAACCACTAACGAGTGGTATTGAATCAATAACAACACTGCGACTAGCCGAGGATTCGAACCCATATTGTTTTGACCCGCCTCATGGTGAGCGAAAATCACACATGATGCTCTAACCCACAGGACCACGCAATCCTACAAGAATCAAGCACCCAGCAGAGCTAGGTGTTTTACCTTGATCCGAGGACATACGGTGGTGTGGGTGCCACTGAGCTAATTTCATTCTACTCCCTGTTTGGTGTACTAGCCTTCACGAGCAGTATTTTATATCATTGTAACCACGAACAAGTGGTATTGATTCTCGGGAAGTCGCAGTGTTGTTACTGATGTTAATGACCCCTTACCACATATACTTTGTAACCGCTCTGAGAACATTAGTCAGTCAGGCGTCATTACCACAGGCCTTAGTGATCATTTTATCATTTTTTTTTTTTTTATATTTTATTGAAAGAAACAATTACAAAACACATGACAATACGGAGACAGAAGACAGAGTGATAACTTAAAATACAAGCACTAACTGTGCTTGGCAAAACAACAACAAAGGTTAACAAAATTTTCCCTACTTAAGAAAACATACAAATCATAAAACAATGCAGAAAACCAGAAAAACTTATCACTCAATGCTTACCATCCATGAACAGGAAAAAATAATAACCATATGTACATAATCCCGAAGGACATAAATCACAAACAGCCACTAAATGACGTAAATGACAGTATAACAAAATATACTAAATATAATCATCCCCCAAGTGCTTATTATTCACACGTCTGTAAAGTACAGACAACGACCCAATGAAACTTTATTACATTACAAAATTAGAAGACAATATAAACACATCAATTGTAACAATATAATAATTATACTAACAGCGCCATCCCCTACACAACTACACACACTGTTGATCATTAACATCAATAATTAAGTTACACAGTAAGCAAAAACATACATATTCACCAGTGTATAATAACGTAATAGCACATAACATATGACTCATCTCCAAAACTGAAAACTTTTTTATACAATATAAAAACACAGATAAAGGAATGATGTCATTCCAAAAAAGTAGATTATGTATATAAGGATAGATCATCCTGCACAATAAGCAAATTAATATTTACACAAACACAATTAACAAAGGTAGACAGTTTACAACACAAAATCTACCCAAAACTGCCTTCCACAACATTAAGGCACAAAATGGAACATGAGAAACCCATCTCAGGAAACTTTAAGTTACATACAACATGTGGGAAAACGGTTCATACCCAAGTATGTGAAAAAAATAAGAACCCTATATAAGCACAGCTTAAAGGGAACTTTCTACACCTATAACTATACATCACCAGTCCAGTAGGTTATGAGGAAAAGCCACTATGGTTACCCCTGACACTTTTACTCCATAGGGGTTCCCTCCCACCCGTCTCCCGTCATACCACACACATCGCACATTCCAGTCATGTGTCATATGCCCGCTGAGTCCACCGTCACCCACCCACCCCTCCCCTTCAATCATACGTCATTCCCCACCATGTATACCCCCCTCCCTGTCGCCGGCCAGTCCTTTTAAACCCTCCCTCACAGCTCTAGTAAACTACCCACCGCCAACTCCCTATAACCCACAGAAAAAGCTGAATCCCACCTCCGACCATAAAGATCCCTATTTCTACATTTTGTCCTATAAAACACAGCAGCCAAAGCCTTGACTCTACACTCCCCCGACACCCCCCTCATTCCCCATGACACATACAAGTAGTCTGCCACTAGGTACAAGACCGCCCGTCTCACCTCTCCTCCCACCCCTCCCACATCAAAGCTCAAGGCCCGTAATGTTGAAAGCCCTCTCCCCCCCACCCTGCGTAACACCTTCCCAAACCATTCACGCACAACTTTCAATAAAGGACAAAAATACACCGCATGATACGCAGTATCCTCCTCCCCGCATCTATCACACTGCCCTCCCTCCCCTATCCCCATACGGAACAAAATTGCCTTCGATGCAACGATCCCCATTAAAAACCTATACACAAATTCACGTACTCTGGGTTTGAGCCACAAGTTTCTTAATCCCTTCCATATACCCATCCAATCATACACAGGGTATATCGCTGCCCCATGCAGCACCTCCCCATGCACCCCTCCCCTGCCCAGGAGACTCGCAGTGATCCTCTTCGGCTCCTTAACTACCATGATTCGCCTCAACATTCCTTCACACTCCCTCAGATCATTCCCCTTCCACCACCTTCTGACATCTTCCATAACCAATCCCACTCTCCTCCCACGCACCCCACCCACCCTGAGGTATCGATGCTTAATGTAAACACATTGCAGACGCCTTGCTAACGGGATGAGCCCCAAACCTCCTTGACGTACCCTCGTCATTACCACTTCCTTACTTAACCACGCCCTCCCATAACCCCATATATAACGTAATGCCCTTCTCTGCAATTCCTTCACATCCTCAAAATAATGGGAACACCGCCGCCACATGCCACAGTTTACTAAACACTAATGAATTAACGATCACCACCCTCTGATGCAATGTGACTTCCCCAGGCTGCCATCCACCCATACGCTTAATAGCCTCCCTTACTACCACCTCTGCATTAACCGCCCTGGCCTCCACCGGGTCTGCCCGGTACACCACCCCACATATCTTCACCTGTTCCACTATTGCCCACCCCCTGCCCTCACCAAGTCTCCTCCCTACCCACCTACCTACCTCCAACAATTTAGATTTCGCATAGTTTACTTTCATCCCAGTAGCCTTCCCAAAAATCTCTACAAAACGCCCCACATTCACTAACTCCTCTACATCCCGCACTAGTACAGTAGTATCATCCACATATCCAACAATCCCTACATCCCCTTCCATCCCCTCAGCCCTTCCTCCTGAAACTAAACGATAAAAGGGGTCTTGCATGCAAGCAAACAATACCTGGGACAAGGGGCAGCCCTGTCTTAAACCCTTATCCATAGGCACCTCCATTCCAATTTTACCATTTATCTGTATCCGAACCTTGGCTCTCGCATACAGAGTCTCTACCCACCCTACTAATTCATTCCCAAAACCCTGCCTCCTCATGATATCATACAACATACTCCTGTCAACACTATCATAAGCAGCACTCCAATCGATACTCAACACCCCCCCCTTCACCACTCTCAATAAAATCCCTAATTTGACCATGACCCACACCCATGCTTCTACCTGGGATTCCACATTGTCCCTTATGTAAGACCATTCCCACCACTTTCTTAAGCCTATTACCTAGTACCTTTGCGAAGATCTTATAATCCGCACACATTAATGTTATAAATCTATAATCCTTCATCGTCCTACATTCCTCTTTTTTCTTCACCAAAACTATAACCCCAGTGTTCTGCATGCTACCCAATACCCTCCCATTCTTCATACAATTGAATACTTTAACTAAACAATCCCTTAGGGGCTCCCAATTATGCACATAGAAATCATTAGGGAGACCATCCAATCCAGGTGCCTTCCCTTTGCTCAAACCCTGCACTGCCTTCCATACCTCTTCCTCACTAATCTCTCCCTCCATTTCTTTCCTGTGGTCCTTACTAACAATAGACCTAATCCCCTCCCCTACTACTGTCCTGTCCCTCTCCCCTCCCTCTTCCTCCTGCAAGTACTCTTTTACCCAGTGATCTGCATAGTTACTTATTCCCTCAGTAGTGCGGAGCAATTGTCCTTCCCTATACCCTCCCAACTCCCGACACACCTCCAACATCATCATAGTTGTATCCCTCTGCCTCTTCTTAAACCGACGGAGAACACAGGCCGATGGCCTGTCTCCCCACAAGACCTCCTCTATTCCTCCTCTCACGCGTGTCGCATTAAATCGCTCATTCTGCAGTTCTCTCAGACGCTCTTTCAGAATACCCATCTCATCCATCCTAGAATTCCCGCCCCTTTTGTAACAATCCTTCAATTGACCCTCCAAGTACCTCTGTAATCCGAATTTCCCCCAATTCTCTTCCCTGCCCATTTTTGTATAATACTTCCTAATACACGGCTTAGCCCACATTTCCCACCAACTCAGTAAGTCTCCCGCATTCTGACCCCTCTCCCATTGCCCCTGCCACCATGGAGCAAAACTTTCTCCCTCACAAACTCCCTGCAGTAAACTTATATTTAATTTCCAGTAGCTATCATACCTTTTAATCATTCCTTCCCAGCTAATATCTGCCAACACACCCCTATGATCAGAATATCCCACGTCCATAGCTTCTACCCTACAAACCTGTATCTCCTTAGTTACATAAATCCTATCTAGGCGCGCCTGATATCCCGCCTCACGAAAGTGTGCTCCACACACCATCCTCCTCCTCTAACTACATCCATCATCCCGGATGCTCCTAATACCTCCCTCAGCACTCCCAGGACACAGCCCGCTCCCCTGGGCTCTACATCCTTACCCCGGATGACACAGTTCCAGTCTCCTCCTATAATGGTTATCTCAGGCAGTCCTCTCAAATGATACAGCAAAACATCCTTTACGAAACGTTCCTTAGTACTCCTACAGAGATCCGCCGGCATATACACACTTATAAAACTCACGCGCACGTCACCCCACACCCCGTCCACCCTCACCACCCTACCCTCCTCACCCGTCTCCCACGCTAATAATTTAAAAGGACTGACCTCGCGCATGACCACAGCAGCCCCTCCCTTTAATTTCCCTGAATCACCTGCATACACTCTGTACCCATTCAAACACAATTCCTCGCACACCTGAAATTATGTTCTTGTACAAAACAAATATCTACCTGAAAACGTCCATAGTCACCTCAAGCCACCGTCGTTTCACCTCGGCCCGAAGGCCGTTAACATTTATAGTGAGACTTCTGAAGATAACATAGGGGGTTTTCCTCGATACCTCTGGACTTTTGGCGCTCCTCCTTCCTTCGCCTTCACACCCTGACCACGTTTAAGCCCTTCTCTTCCTGATACCCCACCCTTACCCTTGCGGGCAGCATCTACCCATGACTTTGTACAAACTTTCTGCGCGGGTGTGATCACGTCCTCATCGGACCCACCCACAGGCCTTTTACGTGAATCACTACTGTAATCCATAGCCACATTTTCCAACTGTTCGTCCTGCCTATGAACCACAGCCACCACATCCTGCACCACCAGGTTAGATTCCCGGCATGTGATGTAATCCCGCCCTCCCCAGGCAACTCCACATGCCCAACTCCAGGCTCTAAAGGGGACTCTTCCCCAGGTGTGCCAAGAAAATCTCTGAGGGCATCTTGCAAAATATGGGGCAAGTCCCCCTGCAAAATCTCCCCATCCACAGAAGCATCCCCCCCTCCGGCTTTTCTGCACCCGAGTCTTCAGGCAGTGTCTCACAGGTGACACCTGTCTCGTCCACCTCATCACTCCACCGCTTACTCTGTCCCACACTTAGTGGTACTTGCACCACACTCTCTGTCCTGTCAACCACCTTGTCATCCATTCCTTCCTGACGACGGTCCGTCCTCCTCCCACAAGCAGCTGCAACATGATCATACGCCCCACATAGTCTGCAGGTGCGTTGTTGACCAGCGTATGTGACGTAGACTTGAGTCCTAAAATCATCAAGGACAACATACGAAGGTATAGGCCGTCGGAGAGTCATATTGAGGGAATATGACCCTTCCTGTAATCCTGCGTAAATGTAAATTCCGTCTGTCCATTTGCCCATCACAGCCGTATGCACCACTCCAAATTGTTGAAACGCTGCTTGAATATCCCCATCCAAAACTTCAAATGGCACGTTTCGGACTCGAATATATGTATAATATCTTGATACATCTCTCAAGCGTACCTCCAGGCCAGCGTTGATCACCATCGGTTTGTCCTGGAAGCTGTCCACAATCCTCTCATATGCCGCTGTCGTAGCAAACTTGATGAAAATTCTGTGCGCCCCATTCAGCGCTATGCCTCGTAATTCCTCAATTCCAATGCCATAAGCATCACGGATAATCGCAGGCAACAAAACATTCGCGTTATCCGGGTACACAGCTCCTCGCAACACTTCAACACACACGGTGTTGATCCTCCTCCTTCCTCCAGTCGCCATCTTGCTGAAAATCAGTAACTCTCTCGTTGGCCACCAGGTGTCAGCAACAAGAGAACCACTCAGTGCGATTGCCAGGCGGCGAATGTTCCCCTCTTTACTTCCATGGACAAGGTTCTTTGTCTCCACAGACTTCGAAGTGCTCCACTCACCCTTTTCCCCTCATCAATTCTATGATTCACCTCATCCTTCATAGACCCATCCGCCGACATGTCCACTCCCAAATATCTGAATACATTCACCTCCTCCATACTCTCTCCCTCCAATCTGATATCCAATCTTTCGTCACCTATTCTTTTTGTTATCCTCATCACCTTACTCTTTCCTATATTCACTTTCAATTTTCTTCTTTTACACACCCTACCAAATTCATCCACCAACCTCTGCAACTTCTCTTCAGAATCTCCCAAAAGCACAGTGTCATCAGCAAAAAGCAACTGTGACAACTCCCACTTTGTATTTGCTTCTTTATCTTTTAGCCCAACACCTCTTGCCAAGACCCTCGCATTCACTTCTCTTACAACCCCATCTATAAATATATTGAACAACCACGGTGACATCACACATCCTTGTCTAAGGCCCACTTTTACTGGGAAATAGTCCCCTTCCCTCCTACACACTCTAACCTGAGCCTCACTATCCTCATAAAAACTCTTTACTGCTTTCAGTAACCTTCCTCCTATTCCATACACCTGCAACATCTGCCACATTGCCCCCCTATCTACCCTATCATACGCCTTTTCCAAATCCATAAATGCCACAAAAACATCTTTACCCTTATCCAAATACTGTTCACCTATATGTTTCACTGTAAACACTTGGTCTACACACCCCCTACCTTTCCTAAAGCCCCTTGTTCATCTGCTATCCTACTTTCTGTCTTACTCTTAATTCTTTCAATAATAACTCTACCATACACTTTACCAGGTACACTCAACAGACTTATTCCCCTATAATTTTTGCACAAATATATATATATATATATATATATATATATATATATATATATATATATATATATATATATATATATATATTTGTAACCACTAACGAGTGGTATTGAATCAATAACAACACTGCGACTAGCCGAGGATTCGAACCCATATTGTTTTGACCCGCCTCATGGTGAGCGAAAATCACACATGATGCTCTAACCCACAGGACCACGCAATCCTACAAGAATCAAGCACCCAGCAGAGCTAGGTGTTTTACCTTGATCCGAGGACATACGGTGGTGTGGGTGCCACTGAGCTAATTTCATTCTACTCCCTGTTTGGTGTACTAGCCTTCACGAGCAGTATTTTATATCATTGTAACCACGAACAAGTGGTATTGATTCTCGGGAAGTCGCAGTGTTGTTACTGATGTTAATGACCCCTTACCACATACGTACTTTGTAACCGCTCTGAGAACATTAGTCAGTCAGGCGTCATTACCACAGGCCTTAGTGATCATTTTATCATTTACTGTACCAGGAAAATCACTAGGGAACGGATAGGCCTACACAGGACAATAAAAATTAGGTCAACTAGAAACTACAATAAAGAAACACTGGTAAATATGCTACACAATTGTGACTGGACAGTGATAACAAGTTGCACGGACGTAAATGATGCCTGGGAAAAATTCAAAACAATGTTCACTGCCATCCTTGATAATATTGCATAAGCACATAAGAATGGAGGAACACTGCAGCAGGCCTGTTGGCCCATACTAGACAAGTCCTTCACAATCCATCCCACTAACAGGATATTTGCCCAACCCAATTTACAATGCTACCCAAGCAATAAGCTCTGAAAATTCAATTTACCCATGTGCAAGACCCACTCAAATCCAACCCCTCATTCATTAAACGAAGAACTGAACCCTGGATGACTACTGAGATATTAGATAATATGAAATTCAGAGACCAGTTGATAAAAAGATTTAAGGCAAACAGACATGATATTGCAGCACTAAATGAATTCCAAAGGGTGAGGAACAGAGTCCAGAGGCTTATAAAAGGCGCAAAGGCAAGGCACTATTGCTCAAAAATCGAAGAGTACAAGAATAACCCTAGAAAGCTCTGGCAACAACTAAAACAGTTGGGGTATAACCATAACTAGTAAATTTATCTCATGACTTCGTGCAAAAAGAACTAAGCAGGTTAAACCCAACTAAGAGCACCGGCCCAGATAACATCCCGTCTAAGTTCCTAAAAGATGGTGCCTCTGAACTGGCAATCCCCATTGCTCACATAATAAATTTGTCCATCACCACTAATACAGTGCCAGAGGGATTCAAGGAGGCCAGAGTTACTTCTATCTTCAAGAAAAATAGTAGGTCTGATGTCAGCAACTATAGGCCTGTTAGTTAGTGTTTTTTTTGTAACACATTACAATACATTAAATATTACATATAGAAGTATATAATAATATACAAAATTCGAAAAACCCCAAATTTCACATTTAGCCTATCCATGCTCTTGACATTACACAAATACTTCACGTGCACTATAAAAGTACATAAATTAACCTGCACACGAGTCCTATCAATAACTATATTTTACCATCCCCACTTAGGCCTCACTGGCCTGCACATATAACCCTTTTGTTTTTTGTTTTTTCATAAATTTTATGGATCCAGAATTAAACACATAGAAACACTTTATCTAAAAAACAACAAAACTGAACTAAAGTGCTCTCGCACTGTACATAGAAATCATATAAAATGGAAAATTCCTAAAGTGTGTAGACAAAATTAAAACACTATGAACATCCTAAACCCAATAAGTCCCCCTAAAACTTCAATATTCTCAATTGAAAGCTCCAACATACAATAACATTTAATACTGATAAAATCGCATGTACAATATATTTAGGGCACATATCACCGTATTGAGTAGCACATAACATGCTATATGATACAATTTTTTTTTACAAAACTCCATCTCACAAATAAAAGGTTCCTAAGTCCTCCTAATGAAAGTAACAAAACAAAACAGTGATTACAGACCCTATAAAGAACTGCAAAGCAACCCCCCTCCACGTTTATTAACACACACAAGTCCAATAACACCCGGGACAAAGCCAAGGAAGAAAACTAAAGAAAATTGAAATAAACATAAGGGCATCCAGTAGTCTTAGGTTTGACACATAAGCAATATACACATATTACAACAAACTTATATAATACTATCCAATATGTATACACAAAAACACAAAATAACCTAACTAAAACAAAACATAGAAAACCCAAAAGGGTTCAAAAGCATACAGTGAAAAACCCAAACCTACAACTAAATCCCTGGATAATGTGATCCAGCAATAATAATGATCCCAGGCACACACACATTGCGTGCAAGATCGTATAGCCTTCAGTAACAAGATACCCGTGACCTGGTACCAACACCTCACGGTGATAAAGTCTTCAGATCAATCCCATCCAGTTTCAAGATATAACTAAACAATAAAACTACAAATACAACTCTCATATTAAAATATGAAGACTTAATGTCAGATAACAAGCCATGAAAAGGTATAATAATATCAATAAACTTCAACCTTTTTGAAAGGAGAACCAAAAGGGAAAAAACAAAAAACACACTTAGGGTACACACCTGGCCCCCAAGTAAGGCAAACCCCCATTGGATAAAACCCCTGAACCCCAAAAAAGAAAACAAAAACAACCAACCCCCCCCCCATCTGAGTCACCAAACATACCACACACATACTCATCTATACTATAAAAAGAAAAACCCCTACCCCTTTTCCCAAGGGGAAAAGGGTGAGTGGATGACCGGGAAAACCCCCGACAAAACACACCCCTCCCCTACCCCATACATAAAACCCCACCAAAAGACTTTCATACCTAACCCTCCAACCCCACTCACCAGAGACCAACCCCTTCCCTGTAAAACCCCAGAAACCATAGCTCAGAGTTAACCCAGCAACGACCCCATTGACAATTGCCTATAACCCTCAGAAAAAACCTATCCCACACCCTCCCATACAACTCCTGGTTCCTACACTTAGTCCTATAAAATCTCACTGCCAAAGCCCTAATCCTAGCATCACTCCTAACCTCCCACATACTCCACAACACATAAATATAATCCAAAACCAAATACATTACCACACGCCTCACATCCTCAGGGCATCCCACCACATCCATACTTAAACATCGTAACACCGATAAACCCCTCCCCCACCCCGGATTATCCCTAAAAACCATTCCCTCACCCCCTCAAGACCCCCACAAAAATATACAAGGAAAGCCGTATCCTATAACCCACAGTGTTGACAATACCCATCACCCGCCAGTCCCATCACAAAAAGCTGAGCCCTAGACGCCAATATACCATGTAAAAAACGAAATCCAATCTCACGTACCTTAGGAGGCAACTTTAAACGCTTAAACCAAAACCACGTAACATTCCAATCATAACACGGATAGACGTCCATACCTAAAACCTCCTTTTCTCGCCTTCCCACCTTATCTAACCTCCCTACCTTCACCTTACCAGGATCTGGTACAACCAAAAGATACCTTAAAATTGCTTCACTAAACAACAAATTTCCTCCCTTCCACCATCTGCGAACCTCACTCATTACCATCCCCACTCTCACTCTAGGTATTCCTGCCTAACATATATTCCCATCAAACGCCTCTGCAATGGTATCAAACCTAGCCCTCCCTTCACTACCCTAGTCATTACCACATCCTTCCCTAACCAATGCCACCTGTAACCCTATATAAACCTTAAGACCCGACCTTGCAACCTTAGAACATCGTCCTCCACGAGGGGGTACACCCCAGCAACATACCATAGCTTTCTGTATACCAAAGAATTAACAACTACAACCCTCTGCAAGAGAGTGACCTCTCCAGGCTGCCACCCCCCCCTATCCTACCCAGAGCGGCATTAACCACTGCCGAGGAATTCACCTCACGCGCAACACTCGCCTGATTACAAAAACACACACCACATATCCTTAACCTATCCACTATTGGCCACCCAAAACCCTGACCCAACGCCTCCCCTACCCATTCCTCCACCTCCAATAATTTCGATTTTACCCTATTCACCCGCATACCAGTGGCCAAACCAAAAACCTCTATTGTTCCTACTAAAATAGTGGTGTCGTCTACATAACCTATAATACCCGTTTCTGCCACCCTATGATTACTTCCTTCCCTCACCCCTTCTGACACTAACCTAAAAAAAAGGGTCCTGTAAACACGCAAACAGGAGCTGCGACAAGGGGCACCCCTGCCGCAGCCCTCGCCCCAAACCCACCTCGGTCCCCAACCTCCCATTCACCTGTACCCTCACACGTGCATGCTCATACAAAGTGCGGACCCAACCCACAACCTCCGCCCCAAACCCCTGCCGTAAAAGCACCGCCTGCAGCATATCCCTATCAACACTGTCATACGCCTTTTCCCAGTCAAGCCCTAAAACACCCCCAGCTCTTCTGCACTCCAAAAAACCTTTGATCCTTCGATGACCCTCCCTCATACTTCTCCCCGGTACCCCATACTGACCCTCCTCCAGTAAGCTCCCCAAAACTCCTTTCATTCTATTAGCAAGAATACGTGCGAATATCTTATAATCTGCACACATAAGTGTAATTGGCCTATAATCCTCAATTGTCCCACAAGCACGATTTTTTGGCACCAAAACTACATTACCTGTTGTCATATCCCCACCCAACCTACCTTTCAATTTCATAGCATTAAACAGCCTAACTAGCATCCCTCGCAGAACCTCCCAATGAACTATAAACAAAATCCCCAGAAATCCCATTCAGGCCAGGGGCCTTGCCCAGGGCCTGACCCTTCACTGCCTGCCAAACCTCCTCCTCAGTTATAGACCCTTCCATACTCTCTCTATCTCCAGCCCCTATCCTCTCAAGTATACTGTCTAAAATTGCATCCTGGGATACTTCATCGCTTACCCCCTGGCTCATCTTACACTCAAACCAAGCATCCGCATAATAACTCATGGCTTCTGTGGTACAAAGAATCTGCCACTTCCGATACCCACGGCACTCCTCAGTTACCCTCCGGTTCTGAAAAGTACGTAACACTAACGCAGAGGGCTTATCCCCCCATAAAACATCCTCTAAAACCCCTCGTACCCTCAGAGCATGAAAATTTTCATTCTGCAACTCCCGCAATTGTAACCGCAGATGATCAATTTCAGTCCTCAATTGCCCCTCTAGGTACCTCAACATTCCCAACCTTTGCCTCGCATCTTCCCTACCCAGTTGCCTGTAAAATTCCTGGATTGCCACTTTAGCCCGCACACTCCACCATTCCACTATATCACTAATCCCCATCCCATACTCGTCCCCACCAATCCGCAAAAACCTCCCTGTGATCCATCCCCTGCAACAACCTCACATTTAATTTCCAATACCCGGAATATATGTGCACCGCCCCTGCCCATCCATCTCTACCAACACACCCCTATGATCGGAAAAACCAAAATCCTGACATTTAACCTCACCTACCTGAACCGCCCTTGAAACATATACCTGGTCCAACCTAGCCGCATAACCCTGTTTAATATAAGTGTGGTCCACATGCCACCCTCCTCCCCTAACCACATCCTCCACACTAACCGCCCTCATCACCTCCCTCAAGCTCTGCAACAAACAACCCGCCCCCCGAGGTTCCACATCCCTCCCTCTAATAATGCAATTCCAATCCCCGGCAATTATCGTAACCAATGGTAAACCTCTCAACGCATAAACTAAATCATCACATACAAAATCATCCTTTATACGGCGATTGGAAGTCGGCGGTATATATACACCAATGAAACACACCTGTATGTCTCCCCAAACCCTGTCCACCCGTACTATCCTGCCACCACCCCACTCCTCGCAGGCTTTTAACTTAAAAGGGCTGGTCTCAAGTATACCCACCATCACCCCACCCTTGAAATTCCCCGAACTCCCAGTATAACACGTATATCCCTTCAAACACAAATCCCTATCATATTCAACCGTCTGAGCGTCACCTCAATCCATCTCCTCCGAACTTCCGCCAGGAGCCCATTAACATTTAAGTTGAAACACCTGAATAGATCAAAGGGGGTTTGCCACTTCGGCACACAGACCCTATCATAACTGGCACAGAGGCCCCACTTTGCGCCCTGCCTCCTTTCACCCCTATTCCACTTTTCTTTCCTTGGGGCGCAACCTTCTTCCCCTTAACAACATCCCTCCAGGCCATTTTAGAAGACCTTTGGCCCGGGGTTATCTCATCATCCTCAGTATCCCCACTGGGCCACTTATGGGATACTTCCACACATTCCATATCCCCGTTACCTTCCTCCCTATGCACCTCCACCTCAGCCACCACCACAGGCACAGAGTCAACAAGGTCCTCTACTGGACCAATCTCACACTCCGGACGCTCCAAAACATCTGATGAGTCCTCATCCAAGCCCAAAACACCCGCCGGAGACGGGCTCCCAAGGAGGCTCTGGATGTCCTCGAAACAAGGCCTTGATAACTCAGAGACCACCTCCAACAAGTCACCCTCCATGGCAACCTGAGAACACTCCTTCACCTCTTCCTGCGTCACTGGGGTTAAAGTCAAAACGGCCTCCTCTGCAGCATCAACCGCCTCACTCCAACTCTGAGGGACATCCTCAGTATCAAGAACCCCGGCCACATCCAACTGTACACTTGTCTTGGTCGTCTCTCTCAGGTCCGCCTCAGCACGAAAATTCCCATCATCTCGACGTCCAGGTTGCCGCTCCCTGCGTTGATCACACGAAGCCGCCATATGTCCGTGGCACCACAGAGCCGGCACGTCCTCACCTGTCCAGCATACGAGACGTATACTTGAGTACAAAACTCTTGCATCTGAACGTATGACGAAATAGGCCTCCTCAAAGTCATTTTGAGGGAGTATGATCCCACCAGCATGCCAGCATAAGTTCCCTGCTGCCACTGACCAACATTAGCTACGTGTATAGTCCCATGCTGGCCGAATACTCGCCGAACATCCAATTCAGCAGCCTCAAACGAAAAATTCTTCACATGAATCCAAGAGTAATGCGCCGACACGTCACGCATACGCACCTCCAATCCCAATTGATGACAATAGGCTTGTCCTGAAACTTGTCCACCACTTCTTCATACACGCCAGTGGAGTTGTACTTGACGAAAAATCTGACTGCCCCGTTCAAAGAGATACCATAAATGGCCTCAGTCGGTATTCTGAAGGTGTCATGTAGAACTAATGGCAAGATGACCTCAGCGTTATCAGGATACACAGCACCTTTAATTAAATCCACACAGACAGTGTTGACACGGCGCCAGTAGGTATCCGCCATTGTGGTGAAAATAAAATTTAATTTAACCTCCACCAAGGGGACGACTGAGCTCACCCGCGCACCACCAAGGCTGGGGAGCAACTGACCTGTTAGTATACTCAGTGTAATATCCAAAATTCTAGAGAGGGCGGTGTACTGTCAAGTAGTTAAGTTACTTAGTGACAACAACATTCTTCATAGTTACCAATCAGGCTTTAGGAGCTCTTACTCATCCGACACTTCCCTAATTAATCTAATGGATTACATGAGAACTGAAATGTTTATAGGGAACCTCATAGGAATGGTAACTTTAGATTTACAAAAGGCCTTCGATACTGTCAACCACAATATATTATGTAAGAAACTTCAAGCTATCGGCCTAGGTTCCACAGACTGGTTTAAGTCCTATCTTAGCAACAGGAAACAAATTGTCAAATCAACAAAACAGAATCAGAACCACTGCCGATAGCATGTGGAGTTCCCCAAGGTAGTATTCTGGGTCCCTTATTATTCCTGTGTTATGTAAATGACATGCCCATCAGTGGCAAGTGCAAACTTCTACTGTATGCGTGTTACGGCCCCGTATCTAACAATGGTAGTTAGGTAATTACCTCACCGGCCGGCAGTCAAGGGGTTACGTCATCAGACCTGATGTTTGACTGCCGGGCCGGCTTGACTGACAGTGCTAACGAGACTCTCCCATATACAACACTGGAGAGTTCACCAGCTCCCTGATACACCTAGGGAGTGTACGAGACTCTCCCATATACACTGCTGGAGAGTGTCAGCGAGACTCTCCCCTATACAACACTGGAGAGTTCACTAGCTCCCTGATACACCTGGGAGTGTTCAACAGACAGACCTGGAGATTGACTCTTCGTGCTGGTGACGGCCTTAGACTATCTACTGGCTTATTCACCGTACCGACTGTGTTCCTGAGACTAAAGTACCTGAAAATGGACTGTTGTACCTGAACTTATGTACCTGAAAGTGTGTGACACTGGTAACAGGTGGTGTCTTGTGTGACACTGGTAACAGGTGGTGTCTTGTGTGACACTATGTGGTGTCAGGTATTTAGTGGTGTAGTCAGTCAGAGTTTGTGACGGTGGCACGACACAGGTTGAGTCGTGTATTTGATGTGTGTCATAACGCGGTGAAAAGGTTTTATTAGAGATGGGTTCATGATGCAAGGAAGGTGTCTTATGGGCACAGAGAGAAGGGTGTCGTGTGACACAGAAGAGAAGGCGTGTCGGGTGACACCGGGGGCGTGTCATGTGACACAGAGAACGGGTGTCAGGGGACCCCGTGAGAAGGCGTGCCATAAGACAAAGAAGTATCATGACAAGGTGTGGTAGTGTCCTGCGTGACACTAGAAGATGGCAGCGACTTGACACTACACCGAATACTTGATTTTACTTGTGACTTTTATCTTGTACTGTGTTTTGTGTAAATAGGTTTTACACAGATTATTAGATTATGTTTTTATTCAGATTATATGCTTTTATATTAATAATATATATTTAATATAATAAAAATCTGAAAAATGAGATTTTACTCAGTATCCCAAACAGTCGTTTAATTACAAATGCTTCTTTATTTGTAATAATGCGGATGAAAGTGCTCTGTTAGTGTCAGGTAAAGACCCACAAGATATAGCTAATGTATTAACACTAGGGAACTGGAGTCCTGCAGCAAATGGTTAGTATGACAACAAACTATCGTTACACCTCGGGAAAACAGAAGCCATACTCTTTGGCACGAAATATAAACTGAGAATGGTAAATAATTTTAATATCCGGTGTAATGGGGAATCCATCACCTCAGTTTCCTCAGTAAAATATCTGGGAATCCCCTTTGACCCATGCATGTCAGGAGAACTGATAGGGGAACAGTGTAGTAAAGAAAGCGAATGCCAGACTGAAGTTCCTCTACAGACAAGCACAGTGTCTACCTGGAAAAATAAACACATAAGCAGTATAATGTGATCCTTTATTGACAACGTTTCGCCCACGCAGTGGGCTTTATCGAGTCACAGACAGATCTGCTGACTGCTTATGTGTTTATTTTTCCATTGTGTCGGTATTTTATACCACTTATTTCCACAGTGTCTACCTACTGAGGCTCGCAGGACCCTATGTCTAGCCCTTATACAATGTCATATCGACTACGCTTGTTCTTCATGGTACTCTGCCTTGACAAAAGAATTGAAAGATAAACTGCAAATCACCCAGAACAAAATGGTAAGATTCATCCTGGACCTGGGTCCAAGAGAACATGTAGGCCAGGATGAATTACAACAATTGGATATGCTGAATATTGATGACAGAGTAAAACAACAGAAGTTAAATCAAGTTTATAAAATTGTTCAGTGTCCAGAATATCTTGCTGCCAATTTTGTCAAGGCTGGGAACCAAAGCAGTCATAGTACTAGGGGGAGAGAGCACAACTTTGTAGTACCCACAGTCAGTGGCCAGGCTTCAAACACCTTTTATTGTACAGCAATAAAGAAATGGAACAAACTGCCTGCACATGTCAAAGCCAGTCATAGCATGAGCCAGTTCAAGAAGAGAACCAAAAGGTACCTAATGAATGTAGCGACAGAAAAAGAGGAGAATTATTTTTTATTTTTTTAGCTAACACACATGTAAATGTAAATAACTCTTTTTACCTTATTCCTAGTATATATCCTTTATAGTATAATAACATATATCTCCTACAATGTATAATATTAAGGTATTAAAAGGATCCCAATGGAAATAAGTCACTCTGACTTTTTGGGTTATCCTAGGTTATCTACACATATGCTGCGATGTATGATAATCTATGTAACTGTATTTGTGTATACCTGAATAAACTTACTTATACCACTCGTTCATGGTTACAATAATATAAAATACTGCTCGTGGAGACTAGTACACCAAACGGGGAGTAGAATGAAATTAGCTCAGAGGCACCCACACCACCGTATGTCCTCGGATCAAGGTAAAACATCTAGCTCTGCTGGGTGCTTGATTCTTGTAGGATTGTGTGGTCCTGTGGGTTAGAGCGTCTTGTGTGATTTTCGCTCACCATGAGGCTGGCCAAAACGACATGGGTTCGTATCCTCAGCTAGTTGCGGTGTTGTTATTGATATACATACATATATATATATATATGTATGTATGTATTGTGAGAAATAAGAACATAAGAAAGAAGGAACACTGCAACAGGCCTACTGGCTTATGCGAAGCAGGTCCATGGCACCTCCCGGCTAAAACCAATGACCCACCTAGTCAGGTCAGGTCACATTCACGTTTGGAAGGGGCACGGCATGAGACCTATTTGCACAAGCTAGTTAGGTCCAACTCACACCCACTCATGCACCGTCATAGCTTCTATGACAGTACTCGGGAGTTTGTTCCACTCATCCACAACTCTATTACCAAATCAATGCTTTTCTATATCCTTCCTGAATCTGAATTTTTCCAACTTACAACCATTGCTGCGAGTCCTGTGTTAGCTAGACATTTTTAGCACGCTATTTATATTCCCTATTTATTCCTGTTTTTCATTTATACACCACAGTAGGTTTACAGGGTATTACCTGAATTATTACGTTCAAGTAATTTGGGTGAGGTAAGTGGGACTTAGTTACAGTAGGTAACAGGACTGTCACTCCTTCGATGCCCACTGTTTCCTTATTTTCACAAAAAAGCTTGACCTCACATTAAATTATAATTACAATATTAAACATTAATACCAATAATGGTAAATTATAAAATAGTGTGAACTGTATGACAATTAAAGGAAATGATCTCCAGAAAGGATAAATGGGAACACTAATACACACAGACATAGTAAGAATTTTGCAATAGACAACAGGCACATATGTACCAAAAGTTAGATAATTAAGAAATTTATATTACCACTTACCATTTATATTGTAGTTGGATCACCTCACAATGCCTACCTAATAGAATCCTACTGGCCAGCGAGAAATCTAAATGAAAGAACTAATGGCATCATACTGCATGTGTTGCATGGGGATGCCTCATTATTTCCACTATTACTACCTAATTCTGGAGGCCCAGCAAATTCTGTCCCTATTCTTCAACAGGGGACATTCCAGTGCTTATTAATTATAGTCTGAGGCCGATCCATTCAATTATGGCCTCGATGACGCCAGATTACTAGACGATTTCACAACAAGCAGTGTTCACACATTAATTCACTATGGGGTTTCCTCCCCCTGTATCACTCCGCGGCCGCCGCACACCCTCCTCCCCCTGTATCACTCCGCGGCCGCCGCACACCCTCCTTCCCAAAAAATTTCTTGAAGGGTCAAATCACCGTCACATTTTAATACACAGTTATTATATTATTCATATTGAATTTAGGAAAATTAAAAATTTTCAACATATATATTATTTACAAACATAATATACACTCAACACCAGTTTGCAAATATATATACGAAAAAAATATATATAATTGGAGTGTCAAAATGCTACGAAATGTGGGAATCTTACATTGTATTGAGTAATATTCGTTGTCAACTTATACTAATACTATGTTGTCTTTCATATTATATTGATGCGCTAAACCTGTAGGGCTTACACAGCACCTTGGGAAATGTGAGGTAAACAGTGGTGATGTCTGGAAGCGATTGTGATCTACATTTTTCTTAAGAATCCTGATTCATACCCGTTATGAGTGGCCATGTTGAGCATGTTACCTTACACCTGCTGCCCCTCTTCACCTAGCAGTAAGTAGGTACCTGGGTGTTAGTTGCCTTACACCTGCTGCCCCTCTTCACCTAGCAGTAAGTAGGTACCTGGGTGTTAGTTGCCTTACACATGTTGCCCCTCTTCACCTAGCAGTAAGTAGGTACCTGGGTGTTAGTTACCTTACACCTGCTGCCCCTGTTCATCTAGTAGTAAGTAGGTACCTGGGTGTTAGTTGCCTTATACATGTTGCCCCTCTTCACCTAGCAGTAAGTAGGTACCTGAGTGTTAGTTACATTACACCTGCTGCCCCTGTTCACCTAGCTGTAAGTAGGTACCTGGGTGTTAGTTACCTTACACCTGTTGCCCCTGTTCACCTAGCAGTAAGTAGGTACATGGGTGTTAGTTGCCCGGTGGTCTGGTGGCTTGAGCTCTCGCTTCACACACGGAGGGCCCGGGTTCGATTCCCGGCGGGTGGAAACATTTCGACGTGTTTCCTTACACCTGTTGTCATGTTCACCTAGCAGCAAATAGGTACCTGGGTTGTTAGTCGACTGGTGTGGGTCGCATCCTGGGGGACAAGATTAAGGACCCCAATGGAAATAAGACAGACAGTCCTCGATGACGCACTGACTTTCTTGGGTTATCCTGGGTGGCTAACCCTCCGGGGTTAAAAATCCGAAGAAATCTGATCTTATCTTAACCTGTTGCCCCTCTTCACCTAGCAGTAAGTAGGTACCTGGGTGTTAGTTACCTTACACCTGCTGCCCCTGTTCATCTAGCAGTAAGTAGGTACCTGAGTGTTAGTTGCCTTATACATGTTGCGCCTCTTCACCTAGCAGTAAGTAGGTACCTGGGTGTTAGTTACCTTACACCTGCTGCCCCTGTTCACTTAGCTGTAAGTAGGTACCTGGGTGTTAGTTACCTTACACCTGTTGCCCCTGTTCACCTAGCAGTAAGTAGGTACCTGGGTGTTAGTCGATTGTTGTGGGTCGCATCATGGGACAAGGTTAAAGGACTTCAATGGAAATAATCACACTTTATTTTTACATATCAGTTTTACAGGTTAAGATCTGTTACCCTCCTGGGCTCACTTCAGAGCCCAGCTCTATCCAAGTTATATTATCATCCCCCTGGGATGCCATCCACAACACTCAACTAATACCAAGGTACCTACTTACTGCTAGATAAACAGGGGCCCCATGTGTAAGGAAATATGTCATATGCCTAATATTTCTTGGGATATATGCGTTACTCTTAAGGATTGTGTGGTTCAGTGGACTAGAGCGTCGTGTGTTTTCGCTCACCATGAGGCGGGCCAAAGCATCATGGGTTCGACCCTGGCTAGTGCAGTGTAGTTATTGATATATATATATATATATATATATATATATATATATAATATATATATATGCTAGAATTCGCAAGAGCAGGCGAAATATTCACAAACACTGATCTCTGGCCGACGGAGACTCGAACCTACGAACCTCATGACAAGGTACGCAGTGCTTTACCGACCGTACCTCATGACAAGGTACGCAGTGCTTTACCGACCGTACCAGTGTGGTACGGTCGGTAAAGCACTGCGTACCTTGTCATGAGGTTCGTAGGTTCGAGTCTCCGTCGGCCAGAGATCAGTGTTTGTGAATATTTCGCCTGCTCTTGCGAATTCCTAGCATTGTAAAAATCTCTAGTTGTGTCGATGCATGCAGGGGATGAGATGAAAAGCTGTAAGCCTTCCTGCCTGAAAGCTGGCTGCCTTGGAATAACGTCTAGCGAAAGCTGGATGCCAAGGTATTGGACCAGTGTGGTACGGTCGGTAAAGCACTGCGTACCTTGTCATGAGGTTCGTAGGTTCGAGTCTCCGTCGGCCAGAGCCCGTTGCCCAGCTCAACGGGAACCCCAAGTGCAGAGGTCTGATGGAAGTCAAAAGCGTCCTGATGGAGCCACCATGCTACCCTGGAAGGATGGTAAGCAGATTGCTTGGGACTACACCTGTGCTGCCACATTGGCAGACACCTACCTGCCACACTCCTTAGCCGAAGGGGGTGGAGCTGCCAGCCACAGGGAGACCCAGAAGACCCGCAAATATGAAGACCTTCCCTCTTGCTATAACTTCATCCCAATAGGGTCGGAGACCCATGGAGCATGGGGCAAGTGTGCTCTAAAGTTTCTCAAGGAGCTGGGTGGAAAACTCATCATAGAAACCAAGGACCACAGGGCGACCAGCTTCCTCTTTCAGAGACTCAGTGTTGCGATCCAGAGGGAAATGCCTGCAGTATTCTGGGCACGCGGCCCACTGCCGGGAGTTGGACGAAGTATTTGACATGTAGCTCTGAGTTGTTATCTATGTTGTTTTACTCCCAATTGTATTTTGTCTTGAAATAAAGTTTGTAAAAAAAAAAAAGATGGGGTGGTAGGGGGAAATGGAATATTCAAATGGCTTCAGAAAGAAATCTAAATATTCTTCCTTGAAGTCTTTTATCCACTTCTCCGAGGCAATGGGTCCCACAATTGACACCAGAGGTGGACCCCATCCTATATATATATATATATATATATATATATATATATATATATATATATATATATATATATATATATATATATATATATATATATATTGTTTTTAACCCAGTGACCTTGGCAGAGGTTGTCAACATGGTGACAGAGGAGTGTTGGCAGGACGAGGGATGCGCCAGTAACATGAATGGTGCTCATCTCTGCAAGTATATCACTAAACACTAGAAGAATCATGGTAGCCTCTACAACAACTAACAGAATAAACTAAAGCCTTCTAGCCACAGATGGTGCCTAGAAGAGTAGACACCTCCAGGTATACCCTCCAGGTATGCCTGGTGGCAAAAGCTCTTTCTTCACACGGTGAGGGTCCGGGTTCGATTCCTGGCGAAGGGGTGGAAACATCAGACGTGTTTCCTTATATAGGTTGTCTATGTTCACCCATCAGTAAAATGGGTACCTGGGTGTTAGTGGACTGGTGTGGGTCGCATCCTGGGACAAAACTGACCTAATTTGCCCGAAATGTTCAGCATAACAAGGGGCTTTCTATATAGTAGTATGTCATTGATGTCAGCTAGGACTGTATACCATGTACATGTACTTGTAGTAAATAAAGATATTATTATTATTATTATTATTATTATTATTATTATTATTATTATTATTATTATTATTATTATTATTATTATTATTATTATTATTATATCTCATCAGCGCTACAAGTTAGGAAACGTCAATCATCCACGCAGGCAACAGCATTCTAGTATATATTTGGTGAGAGATTACTAGGATAGCGTTAATAAGTCTATTTAGGCACTGCTACACCTAAGTACAATCATCATACATAATGTAAATTACCTAAGATAACTAAAAGAAAGGTCAGACAAAGCGTCTTATTTCCAATGGGCCCCTTAGCATCAATTCCTTTGATACGCCATATGCGTTTAGCGATTACCACTCCTTATTAATCGTTGTTTTTATGTGTTGTTTCCCCAAGAGTGAAGGCGTGAAGGTCCTCGTGGGGAGGATTGGATCCCTGGAGCCACAGTAAACACAGAACACATGTGAGAAGTTTCAACGCTCGTGAAGGTCCTCGTGGGAAGGTTTGGATCCCTGGAGCCACAGTAAACACAGAACACATGTGAGAAGTTTCAAAGCACGTGAAGGTCCTCGTGGGGGAGGATTGGATCCCTGGAGCCACAGTAAACACAGAACACATCTGAGAAGCTCCAATGCGCGTGAAGGTCATCGTGGGGAAGGATTGGATCCCTGGAGCCACAGTAAACACAGAACACATCTGAGAAGTTTCAAAGCGCGAGGCTCTAAACTTGTCGGTACCTTTGAAAGTTTTTATTTGTCAGTCTCCAGAATAAGACCCGGTTGTAGGTGCCTTGGTGGGTGGTGTGGGCGGCCTGATGGGTGGTGGGCGTGGGAGTATGAATCTCCTACTGTATTGGTGGATGATGTGGGCGCCACCGGCAGCCGCCCACACTACCAAGGACCTCGAAGTGTCCTTGGTGTTCAAGGACCAGCTCGATAACTCCAGGAAGACCTGTATACAAGTGCAAGACACACACACACACACACACACACACACACACACACACACACACACACACACACACACACACCAGGTTAATTAGAGAAAATATGTGTATGCTAAGGAGGTGAAAAGACTAGGAAACAAATCAAATCAGAGTATATTCTGAAAAAGAGACAAACGAAATAAGGAGAACCGACAAGAGACAAGCGCTGATGTCTTTCATACACAATAAAAACAGATGAGATGGTAACATTATTAAGGAAGAAGAGTGAAGGAGACTGTTGTAAACAAGCAGACACACCCTTGGCTGCTCTGGCAGCAAATGTAAACAAGAATCATAAGAAGGAAAAATAGAAGAATTGTAACAGTTGTAATATCAGAGACAGTAAAAATAGGATGATAATTTTTGATCAAAGTGGGAGTGTGCCAAAAAAAGGGAATGACGATGCAAAGTGCAATGATTTTTAGATCAGGAGTTGTAAGGGATCAGACAGATGAGTGCAACACATGTGCAACACTTTGGTGTCTTTATTGTTGAAAAGTTTTGCCTACACGGTAGTTGTTCCCTCAACTACACAGGAGAACGAACATAGAGACAGTTGTAGTGGCGAGGTAAACATGATGTGATCACTCCATCAACGTTTAGGTGGTTGTTTTTAAGGTGGTCAGTCACTCTGCCTGGAGAAGAGTTCACCTCCTTGGTATGAAACACTGTGAAGCTGAAGCAGGAGAATGGCGCCGTGTGGGCGAAACGTTTCAATAAAGATACCCAAGTGTTGTCACTGTCTTTTCCATCTACTTCTTGGTATCGTGCAATAAGATCACAGTAAACAGGTGATATCACGTGTGGATGTTACACGTGTGGATGTTACACGTGTGGATGTTACACGTGTGGATGTTACACGTGTGGATGTTACACGTGTGGATGTTACACGTGTGGATGTTACACGTGTGGATGTTACACGTGTGGATGTTACACGTGTGGATGTTACACGTGTGGATGTTACACGTGTGGATGTTACACGTGTAACATGTATACTTGTAACATCCACGATTAAAAGTGACCGTAACAGCAGATTATGTTTACAATCAACAAAAATAGTCACAACCGATAACATGAACCAAAACTCAGGATCATTCACAATCTACGAGTTTCTAGCTGCCTAGTAAGACCTAATTATTATCCCAGTAGTACTTGACACTGCCCTCACCTAGCCTCACTCACTAGCCTGGTTACTGTTATTGTTCCAAGTAGTACCTGACACTGCCCTCACCTAGCCTCACTCACAAGGCTGGTTACTGTTATTGTTCCAAGTAGTACCTGACAGTGCCCTCACCTAGCCTCACTCACAAGGCTGGTTACTGTTATTGTTCCAAGTAGTACCTGACACTGCCCTCACCTAGCCTCACTCACTAGCCTGGTTACTGTTATTGTTCCAAGTAGTACCTGACACTGCCCTCACCTAGTGAGTGAGTCACTAGCCTGGTTACTGTTATTGTTCCAGTAGTACCTGACACTGCCCTCACCTAGCCTCACTCACTAGCCTGGTTACTGTTATTGTTCCAGTAGTACCTGACACTGCCCTCACCTAGCCTCACTCACTAGCCTGGTTACTGTTATTGTTCCAAGTAGTACCTGACACTGCCCTCACATAGCCTCACTCACAAGGCTGGTTACTGTTATTGTTCCAAGTAGTACCTGACACTTCCCTCACCTAGCCTCACTCACTAGCCTGGTTACTGTTATTGTTCCAAGTAGTACCTGACACTGCCCTCACCTAGCCTCACTCACTAGCCTGGTTACTGTTATTGTTCCAGTAGTACTTGACACTGCCCTCACCTAGCCTCACTCACTAGCCTGGTTACTCTTATTGTTCCAAGTAGTACCTGACACTGCCCTCACCTAGCCTCACTCACTAGCCTGGTTACTGTTATTGTTCCAGTAGTACCTGACACTGCCCTCACCTAGCCTCACTCACTAGCCTGGTTACTGTTATTGTTCCAAGTAGTACCTGACACTGCCCTCACCTAGCCTCACTCACAAGTTGGGTTACTGTTATTGTTCCAAGTAGTACCTGACACTTCCCTCACCTAGCCTCACTCACTAGCCTGGTTACTGTTATTGTTCCAAGTAGTACCTGACACTGCCCTCACCTAGCCTCACTCACAAGGCTGGTTACTGTTATTGTTCCAGTAGTACCTGACACTTCCCTCATCTAGCCTCACTCACTAGCCTGGTTACTGTTATTGTTCCAGTAGTACCTGACACTTCCCTCACCTAGCCTCACTCACTAGCCTGGTTACTGTTATTGTTCCAGTAGTACTGACACTGCCCTCACCTAGCCTCACCACTAGCCTGGTTACTGTTATTGTTCCAGTAGTACCTGACACTGCCCTCACCTAGCCTCACTCACTAGGCCTGGTTACTGTTATTGTTCCAGTAGTACCTGACACTTCCCTCACCTAGCCTCACTCACTAGCCTGGTTACTGTTATTGTTCCAGTAGTACCTGACACTGCCCTCACCTAGCCTCACTCACTAGCCTGGTTACTGTTATTGTTCCAGTAGTACCTGACACTGCCCTCACCTAGCCTCACTCACTAGCCTGGTTACTGTTATTGTTCCAAGTAGTACCTGACACTGCCCTCACCTAGCCTCACTCACTAGCCTGGTTACTGTTATTGTTCCAAGTAGTACCTGACACTTCCCTCACCTAGCCTCACTCACTAGCCTGGTTACTGTTATTGTTCCAAGTAGTACCTGACACTGCCTCACCTAGCCTCACTCACTAGCCTGGTTACTGTTATTGTTCCAGTAGTACTGACACTGCCCTCACCTAGCCTCACCACTAGCCTGGTTACTGTTATTGTTCCAAGTAGTACCTGACACTGCCCTCACCTAGCCTCACTCACTAGCCTGGTTACTGTTATTGTTCCAGTAGTACCTGACACTGCCCTCACCTAGCCTCACTCACTAGCCTGGTTACTGTTATTGTTCCAGTAGTACCTGACACTGCCCTCACCTAGCCTCACTCACTAGCCTGGTTACTGTTATTGTTCCAGTAGTACCTGACACTGCCCTCACCTAGCCTCACTCACTAGCCTGGTTACTGTTATTGTTCCAGTAGTACCTGACACTGCCCTCACCTAGCCTCACTCACAAGGCTGGTTACTGTTATTGTTCCAAGTAGTACCTGACACTGCCCTCACCTAGCCTCACTCACTAGCCTTGTTACTGTTATTGTTCCAGTAGTACCTGACACTGCCCTCACCTAGCCTCACTCACAAGCCTGGTTACTGTTATTGTTCCAAGTAGTACCTGACACTGCCTCACCTAGCCTCACTAGCCTGGTTACTGTTATTGTTCCAGTAGTACCTGACACTGCCCTCACCTAGCCTCACTCACTAGCCTGGTTACTGTTATTGTTCCAAGTAGTACCTGACACTGCCCTCACCTAGCCTCACTCACTAGCCTGGTTACTGTTATTGTTCCAGTAGTACCTGACACTGCCCTCACCTAGCCTCACTCACTAGCCTGGTTACTGTTATTGTTCCAGTAGTACCTGACACTGCCCTCACCTAGCCTCACTCACTAGCCTGGTTACTGTTATTGTTCCAGTAGTACCTGACACTGCCCTCACCTAGCCTCACTCACTAGCCTTGTTACTGTTATTGTTCCAGTAGTACCTGACACTGCCCTCACCTAGCCTCACTCACAAGCCTGGTTACTGTTATTGTTCCAAGTAGTACCTGACACTTCCGTCACCTAGCCTCACTCACTAGCCTGGTTACTGTTATTGTTCCCAAAGTAGTACCTGACACTGCCCTCACCTAGCCTCACTCACTAGCCTGGTTACTGTTATTGTTCCAAGTAGTACCTGACACTGCCCTCACCTAGCCTCACTGGCCTGGTTACTACATGTGACCTCATAAACCTCATTCTTCACTTCAGCACCTCAGTATGTCTTATAAATAGCCATGCAGTGCTGACTAAACCTCTCGGTATACTCCACCGCTCTGTTACCATACACACTAATATCTATTATGCATTTAATTTCTCAAGAACTTTAAATCAGTCTGGGTTCCTTAAAAATCCGCTCAGGTTTCATAAAAATCCGCTCAGGTTTCATAAAAATCTGTCCAGATCCTCATAAATCCGTTGACGTTCCATATATATCCGTCCAGATTCCTTACAAATGTGTGTCGGTTTCTTATAGCCCGTCCAAGTTGCTTATAAACCTGTCCAGGTTTCATATAAATCCGTCAAGGTTGCTTATAAATCCATCCAGGTTTCATATAAATCCATTCAGGTATTGCAGGCTCTTCTCGCACAACGAATGGCAAAATTCGTACTGATACGAATGCTTCCTGGTTATTTTCGACCATCATTATTGCTACAGACAAGACAAGAAGGAGGCTTTGGTAATTTACTTAAAGTTTTTACCAGAATAAGTTAGAATCTAAGAGGTTACTGTGTGTAAGTGGCGCCCTCCTCCTGCTGCAGACTGTGTGAAGCGGCGCCTCCTGGCCACCTCAAGGTCAGCTCCTCCAGCTCCAGTTCTCAAAATGGGACAAAAATATGCTGAGTTGTGCACTCTGGTACATATGCCAAGCTGAGCAGAAGACACCGACGAGGGTAATTATATTGGTAGTGTGTTGGGCTCGCAACTGACATGACCCGGGTTGAATGCTGGGTGCGAAGGGACGTGTGGGTAAGGTTTCCAGCACTTGCTGGTTAGTGGAGTTGGATAGCTTGAGTGGCTAGTTTGTTGTGCACCCGCAGCTCATCCTGTGAGTGGTGGCACATACACAATTACAGAGGTCACAATGGGACTTTGTTGGACCCCACTGAACATTGTTACTTCACTAGGAGGGAATATTAATTATTTCGTATTATACAATTATTTCATATACTTGTTATACACAGTACAGTAAGGAATACAATCTCAAAAAATCCTTTCTCGTTACCACTTAAATATAAACAATAAATAAACAGTGATCATAGGTAGGTTTCAGTCTTTATCAAGACTGTTTATGCTAGTCAGTAAATCTGGTTACAACGTCAACATTTCAGACGTCAACAATGAGGTGTTTTGTCATATACAGTAAAGTCTGAATGAAATTCTCTTTGAAAAGTTGGATTTTTGGACACTAAGATATAATGCTCTAGTGTATGGCCCTGTCCACACACTTTGTATTTTATGGCACTGATATCTTCACACAAACTACTGACAGATACTTATAGCCTAGCCTTAGTCTAGCTGTATCTATCTATCTATCTATCTATCTATCTATATATATATATATATATATATATATATATATATATATATATATATATATATATATTATATATATATAGACTGACAGAGTTTATAGGTGTGTTGGCTGCTACCACCGTCATCTTTCCGTCGTGACCTTGTAACCTTGAAGCCTCTCAACACTATGACCATTATTTATGTGTCCATCAGTCTGAGATCTTGTTTATAATCTAGTGTTTCATAGCACATGTGCCTCTTACTCTTGAGTTTGTTCTGGACACACTGACGTTCTTCCACCGTTGAATACACGGCAAGCACCATGGCCGACTTCAAGCCATGACGTCATTCTGCCTGCACCGGTGATATCATTCTGCCTGCACCGGTGATATCATTCTGTCCTGCACCGGTGATATCATTCTGCTGGCACCGGTGTTATCATTCTGCCTGCACCGGTGATATCAGTTCTCTGCACCGGTGATATCATTCTGCCTGCACCAGGTGACATCATTCTGCTGGCACGTGATATCATTCTGCCTGCACCGTGATATCATTCTGCCTGCACCGTTGATATCATTCTGCCTGCACCGTTGATATCATTCTGCCTGCACCGTTGATATCATTCTGCCTGCACCGGTGATATCATTCTGCCTGCACCGGTGACATCATTCTGCCTGCACCGGTGATATCATTCTGCCTGCACCGGTGATATCATTCTGCCTGCACCGGTGATATCATTCTGCCTGCACCGGTGATATCATTCTGCCTGCACCGGTGATATCATTCTGCCTGCACCGGTGATATCATTCTGCCTGCACCGGTGATATCATTCTGCCTGCACCGGTGATATCATTCTGCCTGCACCGGTGATATCATTCTGCTGGAACCAGTGACATCATTCTGCCTGCACCGGTGATATCATTCTGCCTGGCACCGGTGACATCATTCTGCCTGCACCGGTGATATCATTCTGCCTGCACCGGTGATATCATTCTGCCTGCACCGGTGATATCATTCTGCCTGCACCGGTGACATCATTCTGCCTGCACCGGTGATATCATTCTGCCTGCACCGGTGATATCATTCTGCCTGCACCGGTGATATCATTCTGCCTGCACCAGTGACATCATTCTGCCTGCACCGGTGACATCATTCTGCTGGCACCGGTGATATCATTCTGCCTGCACGGTGATATCATTCTGCCTGCACCGGTGATATCATTCTGCCTGCACCGGTGATATCATTCTGCTGCACCGGTGACATCATTCTGCCTGCACCGGTGATATCATTCTGCCTGCACGGTGATATCATTCTGCCTGCACCGGTGATATCATTCTGCCTGCACCGGTGACATCATTCTGCCTGCACCGGTGATATCATTCTGCCGGCACCGGTGATATCATTCTGCCTGCACCGGTGATATCATTCTGCCTGCACCGGTGATATCATTCTGCCGACACCGGTGATATCATTCTGCCTGCACCGGTGATATCATTCTGCCGGCACCAGTGACATCATTCTGCCTGCACCGGTGATATCATTCTGCCGGCACCGGTGACATCATTTTGCCGGCACCGGTGACATCATTCTGCCGACACCAGTGACATCATTCTGCCGACACCAGTGACATCATTCTGCCGACACCAGTGACATCATTCTGCCGACACCAGTGACATCATTCTGCCGGCACCAGTTACATCATTCTGCCGACACCAGTGACATCATTCTGCCGGCACCAGTGACATCATTCTGCCGACACCAGTGACATCATTCTGCCGACACCAGTGACATCATTCTGCCGACACCAGTGACATCATTCTGCCGACACCAGTGACATCATTCTGCCGACACCAGTGACATCATTCTGCCGACACCAGTGACATCATTCTGCCGACACCAGTGACATCATTCTGCCGACACCAGTGACATCATTCTGCCGACACCAGTGACATCATTCTGCCGACACCAGTGACATCATTCTGCCGGCACCAGTGACATCATTCTCCCGACACCAGTGACATCATTCTGCCGGCACCATTGACATCATTCTGCCGACAACAGTGACATCATTCTGCCGACACCAGTGACATCATTCTGCCAACACCAGTGACATCATTCTGCCGACACCAGTGACATCATTCTGCCGACACCAGTGACATCCTTCTGCCGGCACCAGTGACATCATTCTGCCGGCACCAGTGACATCATTCTGCCGACACCAGTGACATCATTCTGCCGACACCAGTGACATCATTCTGCCGACACCAGTGACATCAACGTAATTTTAATGTTAATTCACTATTTAGATGATAGGATGTAAAAAGTAATATATATAGTTATAACAATACCTGGGTGACTAGAACACAGCATCACTGGAGCAGAGGTTAACCCAGGCTAACCCGTAGCTTGGTTGCTACCTCACACACTCAGGTCACTGGTTCGATCCCCAGTATGGGTGGAAATATTGGGGTTGTGTGCACCTGCTGTCCTTGTTCATCTAGCAGTAAAATAGGTACCTGGGTGTTAGTGGACTGGTATGGGTCGCATCCTGGCCGAAATGCTCAGCATAACAATTGGCTTTCTATATAGTAGTATGTCATTGATGTCAGCTAGGACTGTATACCTTGTACATGTACTTGTAGTAAATAAAGATATTATTATTATTATTATTATTATTATTATTATTATTATTATTATTATTATTATTATTATTATTATTATTATTATTATTATTAAATTAGCTAAGCTTCAACTTTAAAACTAATCTATACTTAAATCTAATAATATTTTTTCAAGTTCAATTATTAATTATAAATATTAATAGATCAAACTCGGCGTGTGTGTACTCACCTAATTGTGGCTGCAGGGGTCGATTCATAGCTCCTGGCCCCGCCTCTTCACTGATCGCTACTAGGTCCTCTCCCTCCCTGCTCCATGACCTTTATCATACCTTGTCTTAAAACTGTGTATGGTTCCTGCCTTCACTACCTCACTTGCCAGACTATTCCACTTCCTGACAACTCTGTGACAGAAGAAATACTTCGTAACATCCCTTTGACTCATAGGAGTCTTCAAATTCCAATTGTGACCCCTTGTTTCTGTGTCCCCTCTCTGGAACATCTTGTCTCTGTCCACCTTATCTATTCCTCGCAGTATTTTGTATGTCGTTATCATGTCTCCTCTAACCCTCCTGTCCTCTAGTGTCGTCAGGCCTATTTCCCTTAGCCTTTCTTCATAGGACAATCTCCTTAACTCTGGGACTAGAATTACTGTGTGTGTGTATATGTGTGTGTATGTGTGTATGCGTGTGTGTATGTACTTACCTATTTGTACTGTGTGTGTGTGTGTGTACACTCACCTATATGTTCTTGCAGGGGTCGAGTCACAGCTTCTGGTAGCACTGCGTGCTAAGCGAGGCTCTATGTGACCAGATGTTATGCTCAATGTCAGTGATGTTGACTAGACTTGCAGGGAATAGGCTCGCAAGTGTAGCCAGAAGTAATGTAACCCTAGTGAGTACAAGGAGTGTGCCACTGTGGGTAGTGTAGTGACTGTTGTGGGAGGTGGGTGATATGTTGTCTGTGTGGGTACACACACACACACACACACACACACATAACGACATATAAAATACTGCGAGGAATTGACAAGGTGGACAGAGACAGGATGTTCCAGAGAGGGGACACAGAAACAAGGGGTCACTATTGGAAGTTGAAGACTCCTATGAGTCAAAGGGATGTTAGGAAGTATTTCTTCAGTCATAGAATTGTCAGGAAGTGGAATAGCCTAGAAAGTGACGTAGTGGAGGCAGGAACCATACATAGTTTTAAGACAAGGTTTGATAAAGCTCATGGAGCAGGGAGAGAGAGGACCTAGTAGCAATCAGTGAAGAGGCGGGTCCAGGAGCTGTGACTCGGCCCCTGCAACCACAACTAGGTGAGTACATCTGGTGAATGAAGTATTGCAGGCAGGATTCATATATAGCTTAAAGAAAAGGTACGACAAGGCTCTTTGAGCAGGGAGCCTGAAATTTAACTCCATCAAGTGCAAGGTCATGAAAATCGGGGAAGGACAAAGAAGACTGCAGACAGAGTACAGTCTAGGGGCCAAAGACTGCAAATCTCACTCAAGGAAAAGGATCTTGGGGTGAGTATAATACAAAGCACATCTCCTGAGGCGACCTAATAGCGACCAGCGAAGAGGCAGGGTCAGGAGTTATGAATCGCCCCTGCAACCATTTATAGGTGAGTACACACACATTCACACACACACAGAGAAGAAGAGGTCATGATAAAGCTCATGGAGCAGGAAGAGTGACCTAGTAGCGACCAGTGAAGAGGCGGGGCTAGGAGCTGTGAATCGACCCCTGCAACCACAACTGGGTGAGTACACACACACACACACACACATACCCTGATCTCGAGGAAATTGAGAGGATGGATAACTAGAACCTTCAAAAGGAAGAGTTACCAAGGTAACAGAGCCAGCCTTAGGAGGTGCGGGGCCCAACTGGGAACAGTTATGGTGGGACCCATGTATGGAAAGCAATCAAACTGTGCGCTTAAAAAATGCATGCGAGTTAATAGACCAAACAGATGTAAGCTACATGTTAATATAAAATTGCATACAAAATTTGTATAGCACCTGTGACAAGTACACAGTCACAGTACCACTTGTGACAAGTACATAGTCACAGTACCACTTGTGACAAGTACACAGTCACAGTACCACTTGTGACAAGTACACAGTCACAATACCACTTGTGACAAGTACACAGTCACAATACCACTTGTGACAAGTACACAGTCACAGTACCACTTGTGACAAGTACACAGTCACAGTACCACTTGTGACAAGTACACAGTCACAGTACCACTTGTGACAAGTACAAGTCACAATACCACTGTGACAAGTACACAGTCACAATACCACTTGTGACAAGTACACAGTCACAGTACCACTTGTGACAAGTACACAGTCACATACCACTTGTGACAAGTACAGTCACAATACCACTTGTGACAAGTACAAGTCACAGTACCACTTGTGACAAGTACACAGTCACAATACCACTTGTGACAAGTACACAGTCACAGTACCACTTGTGACAAGTACACAGTCACAGTACCACTTGTGACAAGTACACAGTCACAGTACCACTTGTGACAAGTACACAGTCACAGTACCACTTGTGACAAGTACACAGTCACAATACCACTTGTGACAAGTACACAGTCACAGTACCACTTGTGACAAGTACACAGTCACAATACCACTTGTGACAAGTACACAGTCACAATACCACTTGTGACAAGTACACAGTTACAATACCACTTGTGACAAGTACACAGTCACAGTACCACTTGTGACAAGTACACAGTTACAATACCACTTGTGACAAGTACACAGTCACAATACCACTTGTGACAAGTACACAGTCACAATACCACTTGTGACAAGTACACAGTCACAATACCACCTGTGACAAGTACACAGTTACAATACCACCTGTGACAAGTACACAGTCACAATACCACCTGTGACAAGTACACAGTCACAATACCACCTGTGACAAGTACACAGTCACAATACCACTTGTGACAAGTACACAGTTACAATACCACTTGTGACAAGTACACAGTCACAATACCACCTGTGACAAGTACACAGTCACAATACCACTTGTGACAAGTACACAGTCACAATACCACTTGTGACAAGTACACAGTCACAATACCACTTGTGACAAGTACACAGTTACAATACCACTTGTGACAAGTACACAGTCACAATACCACCTGTGACAAGTACACAGTCACAATACCACCTGTGACAAGTACACAGTCACAGTACCACTTGTGACAAGTACACAGTCACAATACCACTTGTGACAAGTACACAGTCACAATACCACTTGTGACAAGTACACAGTCACAATACCACTTGTGACAAGTACACAGTCACAATACCACTTGTGACAAGTACACAGTCACAATACCACTTGTGACAAGTACACAGTCACAATACCACTTGTGACAAGTACACAGTCACAATACCACTTGTGACAAGTACACAGTCACAATACCACTTGTGACAAGTACACAGTCACAATACCACTTGTGACAAGTACACAGTCACAATACCACTTGTGACAAGTACACAGTCACAATACCACTTGTGACAAGTACACAGTCACAATACCACTTGTGCCAAGTACACAGTCACAATACCACTTGTGCCAAGTACACAGTTACAATACCACTTGTGACAAGTACACAGTCACAATACCACTTGTGACAAGTACACAGTACAATACACTTGTGACAAGTACACAGTCACAATACCACTTGTGACAAGTACACAGTTACAATACCACTTGTGACAAGTACACAGTCACAATACCACTTGTGACAAGTACACAGTCACAATACCACTTGTGACAAGTACACAGTAAATACCACTTGTGACAAGTACACAGTCACAAACCACTTGTGACAAGTACACAGTCACAATACCACTTGTGACAAGTACATAGTCACAATACCACCATGACAAGTACATAGTCACAATACCACTTGTGACAAGTACACAGTTACAATACCACTTGTGCAAGTACACAGTCACAGTACCACTTGTGACAAGTACACAGTCACAATACCACTTGTGACAAGTACACAGTCACAATACCACTTGTGACAAGTACACAGTCACAATACCACTTGTGACACGTACACAGTTACAATACCACTTGTGACAAGTACACAGTTACAATACCACTTGTGACAAGTACACAGTTACAATACCACTTGTGCCAAGTACACAGTCACAGTACCACTTGTGACAAGTACACAGTCACAATACCACTTGTGACAAGTACACAGTCACAATACCACTTGTGACAAGTACACAGTCACAATACCACTTGTGCCAAGTACACAGTCACAATACCACTTGTGCCAAGTACACAGTCACAATACCACTTGTGCCAAGTACACAGTCACAGTACCACTTGTGACAAGTACACAGTTACAATACCACTTGTGACAAGTACACAGTCACAATACCACTTGTGACAAGTACACAGTCACAATACCACTTGTGACAAGTACACAGTCACAATACCACTTGTGACAAGTACACAGTCACAATACCACTTGTGACAAGTACACAGTCACAATACCACTTGTGACAAGTACACAGTCACAATACCACTTGTGACAAGTACACAGTCACAATACCACTTGTGACAAGTACATAGTCACAATACCACTTGTGACAAGTACACAGTCACAATACCACTTGTGACAAGTACATAGTCACAATACCACTTGTGACAAGTACACAGTTACAATACCACTTGTGCCAAGTACACAGTCACAGTACCACTTGTGACAAGTACACAGTCACAATACCACTTGTGACAAGTACATAGTCACAATACCACTTGTGACAAGTACACAGTCACAATACCACTTGCTTTAGTGACTGTCAAATGGTTTATTAAAAATATTAATTAATTTTTATTAAAAAAAAACATAATTTAAGTATACTGTTGGAAACAAATTATCTTTTCTGGACTTCTAAAAGTCACTTAGAATAGATTACACTCTAGCGTGGGGCCCCCTTAAGCGCGGGGCCCCCTTAAGCGTGGGGTCCAATCGGCCTAAGGCCGGCCCACAAGGTAACATTGGTCCACTGTATGTCACTGGTTGTCTCTAGGCTGGAATATTTGTGTCCACTAACAACCCGTGTTGTGTCTGGCGACAATGCAGACCTAGAGAGTTAACAGAGAACCTTCATTACATGTATAAATGCAGTTAAGCACTTAAATCACTGGTAGCGTCTGGAGTCCCTCGATTTGTACTCCTTGGACTGCTGGCGAGAAAGATGCATCAAGATTTACATCTTGATGCAAATGAAGATGTAAATTACCCCTCCATAAAATCAAGAAGTTTGGCAGACAGTACGAATACCCCAAATGAAAATCAGGGGTACCATAAGTACACTAAGAAATAACACAATAAGTGTTAGGGGCCCAAGACTTCAACAGCCTACTTTATACATAAGGGGGATTACCAACAAATCCCTGACTTCAAATGAAACTTAAATTCCTTAAAGTCAGTTTTTGATCACCTGGGCTATGATTCGTACGTCGGACTGCGTGCAGCCAGCAGTAACAGTCTGGTTAATCGGACCTTGATCGACCAGGAGGCGTGGTCTGGGGCCGGGCCGCGGGGGCATTGACCCCCGGACACATCAGCCCCCGTTGGCCTAGTGGGTAAAGCTCTCGCTTCACGCACGGAGGGGCCGGGTTCAATTCCCGGTGGGGCAGAAACATTTCGAAGTGTTTCCACACACACAAACACACACATACAACAGGCCTAGTGTCTAATTGACATGTGCCTAGGACAAAATGGTAACTAACTAACATCCTTCACGTATCATAATAGGGATTAACGAGGGTGGCCCCTTATCCTCAGAGTCAGGGGGAACCTTATTACTGGTCCCCAAACATTAATGACACTGTTATTCATGTCGCTGTATTCTCTCTCTCTCTCTCTCTCTCTCTCTCTCTCTCTCTCTCTCTCTCTCTCTCTCTACCTCTCCCTATTCTTCTCCTTCTCATCCTACTCTTCTCTCATCCTGTTGCCTGGCGCCATGATGGAGCCCTTCCTACCACGCAGCTACCCTTCTGGTAGCACCTCCATGCTGGGGACACTTCCTCCCAGCAGCTACCCTTCATGGTAGCACCTCCATGCTGGGGACACTTCCTCCCAGCAACTACCCTTCATGGAGCACTCCATGCTGGGGACACTTCTCCCAGCAACTACCCTTCATGGAGCATCCATGCTGGGGACACTTCTCCCAGCAGCTACCCTTCATGGTAGCACCTCCATGCTGGGGACACTCCTCCCAGCAGTTACCCTTCATGGTAGCACCTCCATGCTGGGGACACTTCCTCCCAGCAGCTACCCTTCATGGTAGCACCTCCATGCTGGGGACACTTCTCCCAGCAGCTACCCTTCATGGTAGCACCTCCATGCTGGGACACTTCTCCCAGCAGCTACCTTCATGGTAGCACCTCCATGCTGGGGACACTTCCTCCCAGCAGCTACCCTTCATGGTAGCACCTCCATGCTGGGGACACTTCCTCCCAGCAGCTACCCTTCATGGTAGCACCTCCATGCTGGGACACTTCTCCCAGCACTACCCTTCATGGTAGCACCTCCATGCTGGGAACACTTCCTCCCAGCAACTACCCTTCATGGTAGCACCTCCATGCTGGGACACTTCCTCCCAGCAACTACCCTTCATGGTAGCACCTCCATGCTGGGGACACTTCCTCCCAGCAACTACCCTTCATGGTAGCACCTCCATGCTGGGGACACTTCCTCCCAGCAACTACCCTTCATGGTAGCACCTCCATGCTGGGCACACTTCCTCCCAGCACTACCCTTCATGGTAGCACCTCCATGCTGGGAACACTTCCTCCCAGCAGCTACCCTTCATGGTAGCACCTCCATGCTGGGGACACTTCCTCCCAGCAGCTACCCTTCATGGTAGCACCTCCATGCTGGGAACACTTCCTCCCAGCAACTACCCTTCATGGTAGCACCTCCATGCTGGGGACACTTCCTCCCAGCAACTACCCTTCATGGTAGCACCTCCATGCTGGGGACACTTCTCCCAGCACTACCCTTCATGGTAGCACCTCATGCTGGGGACACTTCCTCCCAGCACTACCCTTCATGGTAGCACCTCCATGCTGGGGACACTTCCTCCCAGCAGCTACCTTCATGGTAGCACCTCCATGCTGGGAACACTTCCTCCAGCAGTACCCTTCATGGTAGCACCTCCATGCTGGGGACACTTCCCTCCCAGCAGCTACCCTTCATGGTAGCACCTCCATGCTGGGACACTTCCTCCCAGCACTACCCTTCATGGTAGCACCTCCATGCTGGGAACACTTCCTCCCAGCAGCTACCCTTCATGGTAGCACCTCCATGCTGGGGACACTTCCTCCCAGCAGTTACCCTTCATGGTAGCACCTCCATGCTGGGGACACTTCCTCCCAGCAGCTACCCTTCGTGGTAGCACCTCCATGCTGGGGACACTTCCTCCCAGCAGCTACCCTTCATGGTAGCACCTCCATGCTGGGACACTTCTCCCAGCAGCTACCCTTCTGGTAGCACCTCCATGCTGGGGACACTTCCTCCCAGCAGCTACCCTTCATGGTAGCACCTCCATGCTGGACACTTCCTCCCAGCAACTACCCTTCATGGTAGCACCTCCATGCTGGGGACACTTCCTCCCAGCACTACCCTTCATGGTAGCACCTCCATGCTGGGGACACTTCCTCCCAGCAACTACCCTTCATGGTAGCACCTCCATGCTGGGGACACTTCCTCCCAGCAGCTACCCTTCATGGTAGCACCTCCATGCTGGGGACACTTCCTCCCAGCAGCTACCCTTCATGGTAGCACCTCCATGCTGGGGACACTTCCTCCCAGCAGCTACCCTTCATGGTAGCACCTCCATGCTGGGGACACTTCCTCCCAGCAACTACCCTTCATGGTAGCACCTCCATGCTGGGAACACTTCCTCCCAGCAGCTACCCTTCATGGTAGCACCTCCATGCTGGGGACACTTCCTCCCAGCAGCTACCCTTCATGGTAGCACCTCCATGCTGGGGACACTTCCTCCCAGCAACTACCCTTCATGGTAGCACCTCCATGCTGGGACACTTCCTCCCAGCAGTACCCTTCATGGTAGCACCTCCATGCTGGGGACACTTCCTCCCAGCAGCTACCCTTCATGGTAGCACCTCCATGCTGGGGACCTTCCTCCCAGCAGCTACCTTCATGGTAGCACCTCCATGCTGGGACACTTCCTCCCAGCAGCTACCCTTCATGGTAGCACCTCCATGCTGGGGACACTTCCTCCCAGCAACTACCCTTCATGGTAGCACCTCCATGCTGGGAACACTTCCTCCCAGCAGCTACCCTTCCTTCTCTACATCAAACCTGCCATGAGCTTGTTTGTGTCCCATGAATAAAATACTCGTTATATTCTTCAGTTTAAGAACTACAAATATATAAGCACATAATGTCAAAATGTTCCACTGAGTGAGCATTGATTTGTAATGTTAGTTTATCTGTAGTTTTGAGTTAATGATGTTTTCTCTATCAATTACAGTGGAACCTCGGTACTCTAACAGCTCCCTACTCGAACAATTTCGGTATTCGAACGCTTTGTTCGGTAAAAAAAAGCACTCGGTAGTCGACCGTTTGCTCGTCACTCAACCAAACAAACACTACCTGCCAGAACTTCGCTGTAAACTATTTCGTGTTTCTTCGCATTTTGTGGTGGGTTTTTTTTTATATTTTTATAAATAAGTCACCATGGGGCCTAAGAAGACTAGTGATAACAGCCAACAAAAAATGAAAATTGGTTGGGAAAAATTCGTTTGGTACTCGAACAGATCGGCACTCGAACAGCCTTCTGGAGCGAATTAAGTTCGAGTACCGAGGTTCCACTATCTTTGTAGTTACTGGAGCAACATAGTGATCCCAGAGAGTAATAGTAAATAGTGAAATTGATGGTTGACACAGGTGGAAGCTCCGCTCCCCGAGGCACAGTATTCCTCCCAGTTTGTTGATTTATACACTGACGTAAATCAAAGCACTGCGTCATTCTTCCATGATACTAGAATTTGTATGAGAGCGGCATCCATTGAAGACTAGGAATCTGCAATAGGATATAAATCAAGGCTTCCAGTGGGACTCCAGACAACAATACGTGTTCAGGGAGGACAAGTTTCAGTTATTGCTCTACGGACAAACTCGAACCACTCAGTAGAGCGGAAGTTTAAGCGTCGAAATATAATAATAATAATAATAATAATAATTTTTATTTGGACATGATACAAAGAATTACATTTGGTTAAACAAACAAACAAACAAACAAACAAATTTTATTTCATTGCAGATTACATGGGTATCGGAAGTTACAATGTAAATTGAGTGCAAGGAGAGCCACTGACATGCCATGGCATTAGGGGCAGCTTATTCTAGTCCTTAAAAACTATGTACTTAATATTAGAGAAATTTATTGAGTTTATTCTAGTTAAAATTATTTTCAAAATTACAATATGATGAAATTTTACTGTTTAAATTATTATATAATGATATTAGATCTTAGATTGTTACAGGTGTTAAGATTCTTGAATGATAATATGGAATTGAGATTATCTTAAGGAAAATAACATTGAGCATTTTTGACATTAACTTATAATATGAGTAGGGGTAACATAATAGTAACATATTATTAAAAATTGAGATTATCGTATAGGAAAGTAACAATGAGCATTTTTCAAAGTAGTTTATAGCATGATCATTTAGGTTTGGGTGAGTAGGTGGTTTTTGAGTTGAGTCTTAAATTGATTTTCAGACAAGATTATCTTAATATTTACTGGTAATGAATTCCAGATTCTGGGGCCCTTTATGTGCATAGAATTTTTACATAGGTTGATATGAACACGGGGTATATCAAAAAGTGATCTGTGTCGTGTGTTGTGGTCATGGGTCCTATTAAAGTTGGTGAGGAGAGTTTTGAGCAGAGGGTTTATATTAGAGTGTAAAGTTTTATATATGTAGTAGGCACAAGAGTAAGTATGAATGTTCTTTACGGTGAGTAGTTTGAGACTTTTGAATATTGGTGGAGTATGCTGTCTAGAGGGGAATTTGTTATCATTCTGACTGCGGCCTTTTATTGTGTTATGAGTGGTCTAAGGTGATTTGACGTTGTTGATCCCCATGCACAGATTCCATAGGTGAGATACGGGTAGATAAGTGAATGATATAGTGCAAGGAGAGCTGATTGAGGTACATAATAGCGTATCTTTGATAATATGCCTACTGTCTTCGAGATTTTCTTGGAAATTTGTTGTATATGTGTTTGGAATTTAAGGCTACTGTCAAAGTGGATTCCTAGGAATTTTCCCTCTGTGAGTCTTGTGATGGGTGTACCATTAAGTGTTATGTTAAGTGGAACATTTGTGGCTTTGCTTCCAAACTGTATGAAGTAGGTCTTGTCAGTATTGAGAGTAAGCTTGTTAGTCGTCATCCATGTTGATATTTTCTGTAATTCGGCATTAACAGTGTTGGCCAGTATAACTGGATTTGGGTGAGAGAAGACATATGTTGTGTCATCTGCAAATAAATGGGTTTGAGTAGTTGTGATGCATTCGGTAGGTCATTTATGTAAATGAGGAATAGGAGTGGCCCCAGGACACTTCCTTGAGGGACTCCGACTGTAATTGGTTGTGTGGAAGAGTTCGCTCCATTTGTGTACACGTATTGGCTTCTGTTGGTGAGGTATGATTTTAGGTAGTTGAGTGGGTGCCCCTTATACCATAGTGTGCTAATTTTGTGAGCAGTAAATCATGGTCGACTGTATCAAAAGCTTTGCGGAGATCAATGAAGATTCCCAGTGGGACTTCTTTTTCTCAAGTGCTGTATATATTAACTCCAACATGTGCGTAATAGCATCGTTTGTCCTGAATCCAAATTGACAGGGGTTGAGTACATTGTGTGAGACGAGGTAGGAATAGATTTGTCTATGAATTAATTTTTCGAAGATTTTAGAAAGCAATGGTAAATTAGAAATTGGTCTATAATTATTCAGGTCTGTTTGATCACCTCCTTTGTGGATCGGGGTGACCCTAGCTATTTTGAGAATTGATGGAAAGGTAGAGGCTTCAATGGATTTATTGAATAGTGTTGCTATAATTGGTGACAGTACCTGTGAAGCTTTTTGTACATAAAGTTGGTAGGCTGTTTATGTCTCCTGCCTTGTTTTTAAGGGTGTTGATTATGAGCGAGACTTCAATTGGGTTGGTAGGAGCTAGGAATAGCGTATTAGGGTAGGTGTTTGTGAGGTAGTCTGTTGGACGGGTGTTTGAGCTTGGGATTTTACTCGCTAGATTCTTTCCTATGGTGGAGAAGAAAACATTAAGTCTGTTTGCTGTCTCAGTAGGTGAGAGTAGGGGTTCATCTGCTCTTGATAATTTGATGGTGTTGTTTTTCGCTATCTTATTATTTCCTAGAATTGCAGATAGGGTCTTCCAGGTCTTTTTCATATCACCTTTTATGTTCTGGAGTCTGTTCTCATAATACAATTTTTTTGATCTCCTTATCAGGCTGGTAAGGGTTGATGAGTAGCGTTTGGATTGTTCTCTGGTTATTAGACCCCTTCTGTATTGTTTTTCATATTGGTGCCTTTTGTTAATGGATTTAAGGATGCTGGGTGTTAGCCAGGGATTGTTAAGTCTCTTAGCTGTGATCTGTTTAGTTTTTTAGGGCAATGTTTGTTATAGAGGTGGTGGGTTTTGTTAAGGAAATTCTTGATGCATTCATTAGTATCTGTATATGTTTCTAACTCATTATGCCAGTCAATGTTAATCATAGCTGTTATAAAGTTATTTACAGCTGACTCATTATGTAGTCTGAAGGTAATTTTTGTAATATCTAGGGGCAATTTACCAAGATTAGTTATGAGAAAGGTCGGATAGTGGTCTGTGGTGTTGTCTGTGATGATGCCTGATTTTAGAGGGCTATAGTATTAGTCCAGATGTGGTCTAGTAATGAGGTACTAGTCTCGGAGATTCTTGTAGGTTTTGATATTGTTGGTAGTAACAAGCAGTTGCTCATAGTGTTTGTGAATTCTGTTACTTGTGGGTCCTGGTCATGTAGGAGATTTATATTGAAGTCTCCTGTGAGCAGCAAATGGTCTTTGTTCATGTGTGCATCAGTTATTATGTTACCTAGTTTTTCACTAAAATGGTGAATGTTTGACTGTGGTAATCTGTAGATGTTTATCACTGTGAGGGGTTTTTGCAGGTCTTTTGATTTAAATTTAGCTATAATATATTCTCCATGCTCATCCCTTATGCAAGAGTTATTGATACATTCAAGTTGAATTACATGAGATTACATGAGGTGTACATGCCAAAAGCCCCTAGTATGCAGGGCATTTTGGGCAGACTTAAAATTAACTTAAAACTAGATTGTAAGAATTTTTGTAGATAGTATACAATGAGTAAAGGTGAGTATTTAAGCTATGAAATTTGAACATAGTTTTGTACTTTTGTCTTCATTATAAAATTAATTAAAACAGATTAAACAAATTAAAGCAATAATAATAATAAAATAATAAAAAGTTGTGGTTGGTAATTTATAAAATAAGTAAAGTTGCATATCTAAGTTTTAAAGTTTGAATATAAGTTGAACATATCAATTAATTGTAGCAATTTATTGCAGCAATGCAACTAATTGAGTGAGATAACAATTTAAAACAATTAATTGCATTGCAGTTAGTTTACGTGGTCATTATAATATAAGTGTTGTGGGAATAATTAGCTAAGTAAGTACTATTCATAACAGGTTTTACATTCATTCATTCGTTCATTCATACATTACATTGACTTTAAAGTCAGGTTTTACGTTAAGTGATTATTCTACTTTGCTGGGAATGGTTGATATGGAGCAAGAAGGAACTAAATAGGTTCCTGAAGGTAGTTTATGACCAGCCAGGCTGTGGTGAATACGCTGGGCATCAACAGCTTGGACGAGTCAGGCTAGCAACCAGGATCTCTGCTCTGGGACCGGGCCGCGGGGGCGCTGACCCCCATAAACGACTACAAGCAACCTACAGGTGGTGTCCCGTCTCCAGTCTTTGTAGTTACAGGAGCAAAATTATGTTGGTGGATTGTTAATGGCTTTTGTAGCACTTTTGTTTTCACAATCACTTTTAAATTAGCTGTGTTAATCGAGGCTGACACTATAGCAAGACCTCGGTGAAGGTCCCGCTGGTTCCTCGGTGCAGAAATGACTTGTAAAGTTTCTGTGGATGGTGTAGTGCGTCCATTTGTGCTCCCTTCTGGTCCATCATACTTTAGTAAGTTTATTTAGGTACAGGTAGACATAAGTACAATTATATCGTACACAGTGTAAATTACTAGGCTAACTAACTTAAAAGTGATATATTACAGTCGGTCCTTGTGTACCCTCTAGTGTTGTGTGTTATATCCATGTTCCTTTAGTAACGTGAGTGGTGAGGGTGCAGGAGCTAGAGCAGGAAAAAGCGGGTGAAAGAGGAGAGAGAAGGAAGGAAGGAGGAGGAGGAGGAGGAAGGAAGCAAGCAAGAGGAGGAGAAGGAAGGAGGGTAAAAGATTGTGTGGTGTGTGTGTATGGAGTGGAGGAGGGAGGAGTGTTAGGTTACCAAGCACTCTGGTACTCTTGTCTCAAGTTCACTCTTCCTCAGGAGAGGAAACAACCAAGTGATATCCCAACTCTCAAAAATCTCAACTTTTAAGTAACATGAGGCTTTGGCATAGCACTCTTAACACCCCCCCACCCATAACCACCCCAACCCCCACTCTCCCCCCTCCCTGACGCGGCGTCAGTCACTACATGACGATGTTTTATATAATGATACAATGTTTGTACAAGAGTGACGGACATTCAGGTGTCCATCAAGAAAAACTCTTCATGTGCAGAGCATTTCGGGCAAACTTAAGATTAATTAGGCAATGACAATTTGATTGGTTTTATACATAGTGTCTCTTAAGTGAGTGTAAATATAAAGTGTGCTGACAGGAGACCCCATCCTTAGGAATATTTCAACCATAAATAGTATGTTAAAAACTATATATCCTTACTCTCATTACTGGTAATCGTGATTCAACTTTGAAGAAACAATTGTCTGCTTCTGTGTTCTCTTTGTAAAGCCTAAATTTGTTGTTTGTTTACTATACGAGTGGAAACATTAGGACGTGTTACCGTAAGACACCTGCTGTCAATGTTCACCTAGCACTGAAATAGGTACCTGGGTGTTAGTCGCTGGTGTGGGTCGCATCCTGGGACAAAACTGACCTAATTTGCCCGAAATGTTCTGCATAACCACCGGGTCTGCTTGTACAACCAAATGTCACCCATCACTGTACAGTGTAGCACACAAGCAGTGTAGCACACAAGCAGTGTAGCACCAAGCAGTGTAGCACACAAGCAGTGTAGCACACAAGCAGTGTAGCACACAAGCAGTGTAGCACCAAGCAGTGTAGCACAAAGCAGTGTAGCAACACAAGCATGAAACACACAAGCAGTGTAGCACACAGAGTGTAAACAAAAAAGTGTAGCACAAGCAGTGTAGCACACAAGCAGTGTAGCACACAAAAAAAAGAGTGTAGCACACAGGTAGCACCCAAGCAGTGAGCACCAAGCAGTGTAGCACACAAGCAGTGTACACACAAGCAGTGTAGCACCAAGCAGTGTAGCACCAAGCAGTGTAGCACCCAAGCAGTGTAGCACACAAGCAGTGTAGCACACAACAGTGTAGCACACAAGCAGTGTAGCAACAAGCAGTGTAGCAAAGATGTACACACAGCAGTGTACACACAACCCAGTGAGCACACAAGCAGTGTAGCACACAAGCATGTAGCACACGAAGCAGTGGCACACAAGCAGTGTAGACAAAACGTGTAGCACACAAGAGTGTACACAACAATGTACACACGAAGAAAAGTGTAGCACCAAGAGTGTAGCCCGTGTAGCACACGAGCAGTGTAGCACACCAAGAAAAGTGTAGCACACAAGCAGTGTGAGCACAGCAGTGTAGCACACAAGAAAAGGTAATTAAAAGAGTGTAGCACACAAGCAGTGTAGCACACGCAGTGTAGAAACCAAGCAGTGTAGCACACGACAGTGTAGCACCCAAGCAGTGTAGCAACAAGCAGTGTAGCACACAAGCAGTGTGACACAAGCAGTGTAGCACACAAGCGTGTAGACACAAGCAGTGTAGACCAAGCAGTGGTAACACAACATTATTACACAAGCAGTGTAGCACCAACAGTGTAGCACAAAGCAGTGTACACCAAGCAGTGTAGCACACAAGCAGTGTAGCACACAGCGGGTGTAGAAACACAGCATGTAGCACCAGCAGTGTGACAAAGCAGTGTAGCACAAAGCAGTGTAGCACACAACAGTGTAGCACACAAGCAGAAAAAGCACACAAGCAGTGTGCACACAAGCAGTGTAGCACACCAGTGTAGCACACAAGAGTGTACACCAAGCAGTGTACACCAAGCAGTGTAGCACAACAAGCAGTGTAGCACACAACAGTGTAGCACACAAGCAGTGTAGCACAAGCAGTGTAGCACAAACATGTAGCACAAACAGTGTAGCACACAAGCAGTGAGCACACGACAGTGTAGCACCCAAGCAGTGTAAACGCAGTGTAGCACAAAACAGTGTGCACAAAGCAGTGTAGACAAACAGTGTAGACACAACAGTGAAAACCCCCAAAAAGCAGGACCCAAAAAGGTGCACACAAAGCAGTGAAACCAAAGTGTAGCACAAAACAGTGAAAACACAAAAGCAGTGACACAAAAGGAACCCCCAAGCAGTGTGCACCCAAGCAGTGAGCACAAAAGCAGTGTAGAACGCAGTGTACCACACAAGCAGGGGGCACAAAAGAGTGTAGCAAAACGTGTAGCACACAAGAGGGAGAAAAACCATTTGGACAAAAAGTGAACAAAAACGGTGTAGCAAGGGGCAGTGTAGCACACGGGGTGTGAACAAGCGTGTAGCACAGAAATGAAAAAGAAGTGTACAAAAACCAGGACAAAAGCGTGTAGCACCCGGGGCAGTGTAGCCCCCAAAAGCTTGTACCCAAAAGCAGGGGGCCCCCCAATGTAGAACCAACTGGCACACGATTACCAAAAGCGTGTAGAAAAAAGGTGTGCACAAACAGTGTGCACAAAGGTGTAGAACACTTCCCCAAAAAAAGTTACACAAACAGTGAAAACAAAACAGTGTAGCCCCAAAAGGCTTTGTAGAAAAACTTTAAAAAATGTAGACAAAAAAAAAGGAGCCCCCAAAGGGTTTAGACAAAATGAGCACACAAGCAGTGCCACAAGCATTTTTAACCCCAAGAGTTTAAAAAAGCAGTGTAGCACACAAGCAGAAAAACCCCCGCATGTAAACAAGAGTGTAACAAAAGAGTTAAACCATGTAGCACCCCTGTAACCAACAGTGGCCCCGCATTAAAGGCCCCCAACAGTGTAGCACAAACAGTGTGAACCCAACAGTGTACCCCCAAGGGGTTGCACCCAAGGGGGGCCCCAAATTAGCACACCAGTGTGAAAAACTGTAGACAAAGGTTGGGACACAAGCGGTAGCACCCAAGCAGTGAAACACAAGAGTGTGCACACAAGCGTGTTCCCCCAAAAAGCTTTAGCCCCCAAGGTGTAGCCCCCAAGGGGGCACACAAGCAGGAGCCACAAGCAGAAAAACCCCCAGGTGTAGCACACAACAGTGTCCCCCCAAAACAGTGTGACACAAGCAGTGAGCACACAAGCAGTGCCCCCCCAAAAGGGTGTAGCAACGGCAGTGAAAAAAACCCAACAGTGAGACCCCCATGAAAAAAACCAAATGAAACAAACAGTGAAAACCCAACAGTGTACAAAACAGTGTAGCACACAAAAGGTAGCCCCAAGAAAAGCACACAAAGCAGTTTTTAAAAACAGTGTACAAAAAATTAGCAAAAAGGGGGAAAAGAAAGAAAAAGGTAGCACAAAGCAGTGTAGAACCGCAGTGTGCAAAGCGTGTGCACACGGGCAGTTTTGGGGGCCACAAGCAGTGTAGACCGGCATGTAGCAAAACAGTGAACAAACGGTGTGCACCCAAGGGGGGAAGCAAAAAAGAGTGTAGCCCCCAAAATGAAAACCCCCAACCAAAAAAGCAGTGTACACAAAGCAGGGCCCCAAAAGTGAGAAACCCAAAAAAAAGTGTGCACAAAAACAGGGGAAAAAAGCAGGGGTTAAAAGGCAGTGAAACCAACAACGTGAAACAAAACAGGGCACAAACAGGTAACCCAACAGTGTAAACACACAGTGTACAAAAAGAGTGTAGCACACAAAGCAGTGTACACACGAGTGTGACAAAAGGTGTCCCAAAAACAGTGAGCACCAAAGGTGAACCCCCGGGCAGTGTAAACGGTGAGCACAAAAACAGTGTGAAAAAAAGTGTAGAACACAAGGTGTAACACAAGCAGTGTAAAAACCCCAACATTTCCCCAAACCCCAGTGTAGCACACAAGCAGTGTAAAAAAAAAAAGTGTACACACAAGCAGGAGCAAAAAGCAGTGTAGCACACAAGCAGTGAGCAAAAAGGGTGTAGCCCCAAAAGGTGTAGACACAAAAGTGTAAACACAAAATGTAGTACACAAGAGTTTTGGCAAAAAACAGTGAAACCCCAAAAACAGTGAGCACACCAGGGGACACAACGGTGTAATTTTAAAAAAGTGTACAAAAAGATTGGGCACACAACACTATCCCCCCACAACTATGCGATCCACAACACTATGGATCCACAAATTGACCCAAAACCACAACCCCCACAACACATGGCCCACAATCTAGGGATCCACAACACTAGGGGAACCCCCTATGGATCCAAAACACTTCAAACCCAAAAACACTATGTGATCCAAAACCTATGTGATCCACAACACATGGAACCAAACACAGGATCCAAAACCTTTATGTGATCCACAATACATTGACCCCCAAAACAAATGCAACAACACTATGTGATCCAAAAACTATTGACCCAAACAT
>WNWK01012729.1:20000-58349 GCA_009830355.1 Cherax destructor | reverse complement strand
GGACCATGAAAAAAAATAAATCCCCGGGTTCGTGAGTTTTTTAAAGGGTTTTAAAGGAATGAAAATGGAACTCTGTGAACCAATATCTAACATTTTAATTTATCTCTTAAAACAGGTGTAGTGTCTGATATGTGGAAGATGGCTAATGTAATTCCTATTTATAAAGCAGGGGACAAGTGCTACCGTCAAACTACCCCAATAAGCCTGACCTCAATTGTGGGAATTACTAGAGTCAATTATAGCTGATATTATTAGAAGCCATCTAGATAACCATAATTTGATTAATGATACCCAGCATGGATTCACGAGGCCGTTCCTGCCTATCTAATTTATTAACCTTCTTCAGTAAAGCTTTTGAGGCTGTTGATCACGATAAAGAATTCGATATTGTTTATTTAGACTTTAGTAAGGCTTTTGATGAGTACCCACCGAGACTGTTAAAGAAGTGGCAGCTCATGGCATTGGGGGAAAAGTGCTGTCATGGATCGAGTCATGGCTCACCAATAGGAAGCAGAGAGTGTGCATAAATGGGTTAAATCCGAATGGGGACTTGTAACAAGTGGTGTTCCACAGGGATCAGTCTTAGGCCCATTGTTATTTATAATATATATCAATGACCTTGATGAGGAATTACTAGTGATATGAGCAAATTCGCCGACGACACGAAGATAGGTAGGATAATTGATTCAAACATAGATGTCATAGAACTTCAGGAAGATTTAGACAAACTTAACTCGTGGTCAGAAAAGTGGCAGATGCAGTTCAATGTAGATAAATGCAGGTACTGAAGCTCGGGATATCCATAACCCAAGCACTTATAAGTTAAATAACGTAGAACTTAGCCATACAGATTGCGAGAAGGACTTGGGGGTGATGGTAAGCAGCAACCTTAAACCAAGACAGCAATGCCTAAGCGTACGTAATAAGGCAAATAGATTACTGGGATTTATATCAAAGTGTTAGCAACAGAAGTCCAGAGGTTATATTACAGCTTTATACATCATTAGTAAGGCCTCACCTAGATTCACTGGCCAGTTTTGGTCTCCATATTACAGAATGGACATAAATTCGTTAGAAAACATTCAGCGTAGAATGACTAAATTAATACATAGCATTAGAAATCTTCCTTACGAAGGAAGATTGAAGACCCTAAATTACATTCACTTGTAAGACGTAGAATGAGGAGACATGATCGAGGTATACAAGTGGAAAATGGAGTATTAACAAAGGGGATATAAATAAGGTCTTGAGGATATCTCTCCAAGAGAACCCGCAATAATGGATTCAAGTTAGATAGTTTAGATTTAGAAAGGATATGGAAAGTATTGGTTTTGGAAATAGGGTAGTTGATGAGTGGAACAGTCTGCCTAGTAGGGTTATTGAAGCAAGGACCTTGGGTAGTTTTAAATTTAGGTTGGATAAATTCATGAGTGAAAGGGGTTGGATTTGATTGGGAATTGCACATGAGTAAATAAAATTATCAAAGCTTATTTCTTGGGTAGCATTGAAAATTAGGTTGAACAAATATTCTGTTAGTGGGATGGAATGTGAAGGACCTGCCTAGTATGGGCCAACAGGCCTGCTGCAGTGTTCCTCCTTTCTTATGTTCTTATGTTCTTATGCCTATAAATTCCTTTCTTCTGCCCTAAAAGATATTTGAGCCTATTATTCATCCATTTTGGGTCATTTCTATTCGATCTAATTTCTTTATATGGGATAAATGTTCTTTGGGCAGCCTGTATAGTGTTAAGAAAACTGTCATATCGATACCTCTCTTCGTCACCCCAGTCCACAGTTGATAAGTGTTCTCTAAGTCCATTATAATCTGCTAAGCGAAAATCTGGGACCGTTACTGAATTATCCCTACTATCATACATCCATTCAATGCTAGAGGTAATTGACTTGTGGTCGCTTGAGCCGAGTTCCTCTGTAATTTCTAAATTATTAACAAGGGTTTCCTTGCTTGCCAGAACCAAGTCAAGTAGGTTATTTAACATAAGAACATAAGAAAGGAGGAACACTGCAGCAGGCCTGTTGGCCCATACTAGGCAGGTCCTTCACAATCTGTCCCACTAACAGAATATTTGCTCAACCCAATTTTCAATGCTACCCAAGAAATAAGCTTTGACAATTCTGTTAAGTAAAAGGACACAATTGCAACTAATGTGACATTTTATTGTGGCAACGTTTCACTCTCCAGGAGCTTTCTCAAGCCGTTACAAGCGATATATGGACACAGTTGGTATATATATACTGTCAAGGTGAGGTGAAAAAACTAGTGGTGTTAGAAGTAGTAGTGATATAAGTAGTATTAGTAGTAGTAGTAGTAGTAGTAGTAGAAGTAATACAATAATAATAATAATAATATCTTTATTTACTACAAGTACATGTACAAGGTATACAGGCCTAGCTGACATCAGTGACATACTACTATATAGAAAGTTCTTGTTATGCTGAGCATTTCGGGCAGATTAGGGGCAGTGTCCCGGGATGCGACTCACACCAGTCGACTAACACCCAGGTACCCATTTTACTGATGGGGAACATGGATAACAGGTGTGAAACACGCCCAATGTTTCTGCCCCGGCTGGGAATCGAACCCAGGCCCTCGCCGTGTGAAGCGAGAGCTAGGTAGAACAATCAATATGCACATGAATAAAAGGTGATAAAACAAATACTTGGGTAGTATAACAATAGGTTAGACAAATATTTCTGCTGGAGGTTGAAATATAGAAGGCCAGTAGGAGTGTTCCACATCTACGATGTGCTACTACACTACTAATACTACTTATATCACTACTACTTCTAACACCATAGTTTCACCTCACCTTGACAGTATATATACCAACTGTGTCCATATATCGCTTGTAACGGCAGAAGCTCCTGGAGAGCGAAACGTTGCCACAATAAAATGTCACATTAGTTGCAATTGTGTCCTTTTACTTAACATATTGTCGGTAATTCTACCAATATTATTACATTTTGATAATTCTACCCACTCATGCGAGTCCCCCTCAAATCAACCCCTCTCACTCATGAATATATCCAACCTAAATTTGAAACTCCCAAGGTCCTAGCTTCAATAACCCTACTAGGCAGACTGTTCCACTCATCAACTACCCTATTTCCAAACCAATACTTTCCTATATCCTTTCTAAATCTAAACTTATCTAACTTGAATCCATTATTACAGGGGTTTTCTCTTGGGGAGATATCCTCAAGACCTTATTTATATCCCTTTGTTAATACCCATTTTCCACTTGTATACCTCGATCATGTCTCCCTCATTCTACGTCTTACAAGTAAATGTAATTTAAGGGTCTTCAATCTTTCTTCGTAAGGAAGATTTATAATGCTATTTATTAATTTATTCATTCTACACTGAATGTTTTCTCAATTTATGTCCATTCTGTAATATGGAGACAAAAACTGAGCTGCGTAATCTAGGTGAGCCTTACTAATGATGTATAAAGCTGTAATATAACCTCTGGACTGCTGGTGCTAACACTTCTTGATATAAATCCCAGTAATCTATTTGCCTTATTACGTACGCTTAGGCATTGCTGTCTTGGTTTAAGGTTGCTGTACCATCACCCCCAAGTCCTTCTCGCAATCTGTATATTAAGTTCTACGTTATTTAACTTATAAGTGCTTGGGTTACTGACACTCCCGAGCTTCAGAACCTTGCATTTATCTACATTGAATTGCATCTGCCACTTTTCTGACCACAAATTAATTTTGTCTAAATCTTCCTGAAGTTCTATGACATCTATGTTTGAATCAATTATCCTACCTATCTTCGTATCGTCGGCGAATTTGCTCATATCACTAGTAATTCCCTCGTCAAGGTCATTGATATATATTATAAATAACAATGGGCCTAAGACTGATCCCTGTGGAACATCACTTGTTACAAGTCCTATTGGTGAGCCATGACTCGATCCATGACAGCACTTTTCCCCCAATTTCATGAGCTGCCACTTTCTTTAACAGTCTCTGGTGCGGTACTATATCAAAAGCCTTACTAAAGTCTAAATAAACAATATCGAATTCTTTATCGTGATCAACAGCCTCAAAAGCTTTACTGAAGGGGTTAATAAATTAGATAGGCAGGAACGGCCCTTCGTGAATCCATGCTGCGTATCATTAATCAAATTATGGTTATCTAGAGAAGTGAACCCCATCCCTGGCATACATGTCATTTCTTCCATAGAAGAGGTCCCATTTGTCAATGAATGTTACTGCATTTTCCTTACAGTATTTGTCCAGCCAGCAATTGACACCAATTGACCTGGACAACCATTCATTCAACTCCTCTCCTTGGCAAAATACCACAAAATGACAGGGTTCCCACCCTTCTTCCTAATTCTGTCTATTGCTGACCTATAGCTGCTAATCAGCTCCTCACTCCTAAGTCTGCCAACATCGTTGCCTCCAGCACTGAGACAGATAATAGGATTGCTCCCATTACCTCTCATGATGTCCAGACAGCTAACAATATCCTTCATCCCAGCCCCAGGATAACACACCCTCTGCCTCCTATTCCTATCCTTAAGACAAAATTCCCTATCCATAAACTTAATCTGACTATCCCCAACTAAAACAATGTTTTACCTCGACTGGCGGTGTGCATGACTTTCTCAACGGTCTTTGTAGAGATGGTCTTCGCTGGGATGTCTTTACATTCGTCTGATAACAAGGAGAAAGAGTTGCTGGTTTTCACAGCAGTCTCCTGGACCTTCTTCAACTTCAGCTTCGTCCCTTCATATTCGACTAGCATCCATTCGTTGGTCTGATCATCGGCGACATGGTTCGGGGATAATCTTTGCATATACCCTTCAAATGTTTAATCTCTCTTCTAGCTTCCGCTAATTCCGCCTTCATTTGGAGATATAGCTGCTTGTAGTCAGAGAAACCATCATCCAATCTCAGGTAGCTAGTAACGGAAGCACCGTTATTCCAAACCCTATTTCCAAACCAATACTTTCCTATATCCTTTCTAAATCTAAACTTGAATCCATTATTGCAGTTTCTCTCTTGGAGAGATATCCTCAAGACCTTATTTATATCCCCTTTGTTAATACCTATTTTCCACTTGTATACCTCGATCATGTCTCCCCTCATTCTACGTCCTACAAGTGAATGTAATTTGAGGGTCTTCAAACTTTCTTCGTAAGGAAGATTTCTAATGCTATGTATTAATTTAGACATTCTACGCTGAATGTTTTCTAATGAATTTATGTCCATTCTGTATTATGGAGACCAGAACTGAGCTGCATAATCTAGGTGAGGCCTTACTAATGATAACTAAAGCTGTAATATAACCTCTGGACTTCTGTTGCTTACACTTCTTGATATAAATCCCAGTAATCTATTTGCCTTATTACGTACACTTAAGCATTGCTGTCTTGGTTTAAGGTTGCTGCTTACCATCACCCTAAGTCCTTCTCGCAATCTGTATGGCTAAGTTCTACGATATTTAACTTATAAGTGCTTGGGTTATGGACACTCCCGAGCTTCAGTACCTTGCATTTATCTACATTGAACTGCATCTGCCACTTTTCTGACCACGAATTATGTTTGTCTAAATCTTCCTGAAGTTCTATGACATCTATGTTTGAATCAATTATCCTACCTATCTTCGTGTCGTCGGCGAATTTGCTCATGTCACTAGTAATTCCCTCGTCAAGGTCATTGATATATATTATAAATAACAACAGGCCTAAGACTGATCCCTGTGGAACACCACTTGTTACAAGTCCCCACTCGGATTTAACCCCATTTATGCACACTCTCTGCTTCATATTAGTGAGCTATGACTCGATCCATGACAGCACTTTTCCCCCAATTCCATGAGCTGCCACTTTCTTTAACAGTCTCTGGTGCGGTACTATATCAAAAGCCTTACTAAAGTCTAAATAAACAATATCGAATTCTTTATCGTGATCAACAGCCTCAAAAGCTTTACTGAAGAAGGTTAATAAATTAGATAGGCAGGAACGGCCCTTCGTGAATCCATGCTGCGTATCATTAATCAAATTATGGTTATCTAGATGGTTTCTAATAATATCAGCTATAATTGACTCTAGTAATTTGCCTAGAATTGAGGTAAGGCTTATTGGGCGGTAATTTGACGGTAGTGACTTGTCCATTGCTTTAAAAATAGGAATTACATTAGCCATCTTCCACATATCAGACACTACACATGTTTAAAGAGATAAATTAAAAATGTTAGATATTGGTTCACAGAGTTCCATTTTGCCTTCCTTAAGAACCCTAACATTCATAACAAAAAAGGCACAATACCGTGACTGGAACAATACACACACAACCCGCACATATAAAAGGGAGGAGCTTACGACGACGTTTCGGCCCGACTTGGACCATTTACAAAGTCACACTAACACACAGAGACGGAGGAAGGGGTATTTATAGGCAGGCAGACAGGGAAGGGTACAAGAGAGTAGGTTAATAATGGAGTAAATAGTGGAAGTGGTAGTAGTAGTAATAGTAGTAGAGGAGACAGTCATACTCTAGGAAAGGAGCACTGCAATGAGGCTAGCGGCTCGCAAGGGTGGGACAAGAACACAGAGGGAGGAAAGGCGAATAAAAGAAGGACAAAGACATAGCAAAAGAAAAGAAAGGAAAACCCATAAGAAAAAAAAAAGGAGAAGGGAAGAGATGAAGAGGGAGGAATCAGGTTAAGTCACGGGTGTTCTGAAGTTTAGAGCATTTAACAATGTAATGAGAGAAGAAAGCATCAACAGAGACAAAGCCAGGGCTAAGATTCATACAGGGAAAGTTGTGTATAAGGAGGATTCAAGCAGGCGGCGACTATGAAAGTTGGACGTAGGGTAGACAGTTTAGCAGAAGACCAATCAATAGGATGACTGTGATCTCTGACATGACAGAAAAGAGCATTATTAGTGTCGGCAAGCCTAACACTATTTTTGTGCTCCTTGAGTCTGTCAGAAAGAGATCGCCAGTTTCTCCGAAGTACTGAGGAGGACGGGAGGAGCAAGAAATAGAGTAGACACCAGGAGAATCTGTGGAGGGAGGGAGGTATGAACTAGATTAGTGGGAAGAGTGTTAGTCTGACGAAAGGTAAGTTTGATGTCTAAGGAACGAGAGAGTTGCTGAGATTAGAGAGACCAGAGATGTAGGAAGGCAGAGGACTGGAGAGTTCTCAGGGTAGAGGGTTTAGGAGAGAAGAAAGTCCGTTTGGCACTTTCATAGTCGCCGCCTGGTTGAATCCTCCCTTATACACAACTTTCCCTGTATGAATCTTAGCCCTGGCTTTGTCTCTGTTGATGCTTTCTTCTCTCATTACATTGTTAAATGCTCTAAACTTCAGAACACCGTGACTTAACCTGATTCCTCCCCTTTCATCTCTTCCCTTCTCCTTTTTCTCTTATGGGTTTCCTTTCTTTTCTTTTGCTATGTCTTTGTCCTTCTTTTATTCGCCTTTCCTCCCTCTGTGTTCTTGTCCCACCCTTGCGAGCCGCTAGCCTCATTGCAGTGCTCCTTTCTAGAGTATGACTGTCTCCTCTACTACTATTACTACTACTACCACTTCCACTATTTACTCCATTATTAACCTACTCTCTTGTACCCTTCCCTGTCTGCCTGCCTATAAATACCCCTTCCTCCGTCTCTGTGTGTTAGTGTGGGACTTTGTAAATGGTCAAGAATCGGGCCGAAACGTCGTCGTAAGCTCCTTCCCTTTTATATGTGCGGGTTGTGTGTGTATTGTTCCAGTCACGGTATTGTGCCTTTTGTTGTGAGATGTTAGGGTCTTAAGGAAGGCAAAATGGAACTCTGTGAACCAATCATCTAACACTTTTAATTTATCTCTTTAAACATGTGTGAGTGTCTGATATGTGGAAGATGGCTAATGTAATTCCTATTTTTAAAGCAATGGACAAGTCACTACCGTCAAATTACCGCCCAATACTTACCTCAATTCAGGCAAATTACTGAGAGTCAATTACTAGCTGATATTATTAGAAACCATCTAGATAACCATAATTTGATTAATGATACGCAGCATGGATTCACGAAGGCCGTTCCTGCCTATCTAATTTATTAACCTTCTTCAGTAAAGCTTTGAGGCTGTTGATCACGATAAAGAATTCGATTGTTTATTTAGACTTTATAGGCTTTTGATATAGTACCGCACCAGAGACTGTTAAAGAAGAGTGGCAGCTCATGGAATTGGGGGAAAAGTGCTGTCATGGATCGAGTCATAGCTCACTAATATGAAGCAGAGAGTGTGCATAAATGGGGTTAAATCCGAGTGGGGACTTGTAACAAGTGGTGTTCCACAGGGATCAGTCTTAGGCCTGTTGTTATTTATAATATATATCAATGACCTTGACGGGGGAATTACTAGTGACATGAGCAAATTCGCCGACGACACGAAGATAGGTAGGATAATTGATTCAAACATAGATGTCATAGAACTTCAGGAAGATTTAGACAAACATAATTCGTGGTCAGAAAAGTGGCAGATGCAGTTCAATGTAGATAAATGCAAGGTACTGAAGCTCGGGAGTTCCATAACCAAGCACTTATAAGTTAAATATCGTAGAACAGCCATACAGATTGCGAGAAGGACTTAGGGTGATGGTAAGCAGCAACCTTAAACCAAGACAGCAATGCTTAAGTGTACGTAATAAGGCAAATAGATTACTGGGATTTATATCAAAGTGTAAGCAACAGAAGTCAGGGTTATATTACAGCTTTAGTTATCATTAGTAAGGCCTCACCTAGATTATGCAGCTCAGTTCTGGTCCCCATAATACAGAATGGACATAAATTCATTAGAAAACATTCAGCGTAGAATGTCTAAATTAATACATAGCATTAGAATCTTCCTTACGAAGAAAGTTTGAAGACCCTCAAATTACATTCACTTGTAGGACGTAGAATGAGGGGAGACATGATCGAGGATACAAGTGGAAAATAGGTATTAACAAAGGGGATATAAATAAGGTCTTGAGGATATCTCTCCAAGAGAGAAACTGCAATAATGGATTCAAGTTTAGATTTAGAAAGGATATAGGAAAGTATTGGTTTGGAAATAGGGTTTGGAATAACGGTGCTTCCGTTACTAGCTACCTGAGATTGGATGATGGTTTCTCTCGACTACAAGCAGCTATATCTCCAAATGAAGGCGGAATTAGCGGAAGCTAGAAGAGAGATTAAACATTTGAAGGGTATATGCAAAAGATTATCCCGGAACCATGTCGCCGATGATCAGACCAACGAATGGATGCTAGTCGAATATGAAGGACGAAGCTGAAGTTGAAGAAGGTCCAGGAGACTGCTGTGAAAACCAGCAACTCTTTCTCCTTGTTATCAGACGAATGTAAAGACATCCCAGCGAAGACCATCTCTACAAAGACCGTTGAGAAAGTCATGCACACCGCCAGTCGAGGTAAAAACATTGTTTTAGTTGGGGATAGTCAGATTAAGTTTATGGATAGGGAATTTTGTCTTAAGGATAGGAATAGGAGGCAGAGGGTGTGTTATCCTGGGGCTGGGATGAAGGATATTGTTAGCTGTCTGGACATCATGAGAGGTAATGGGAGCAATCCTATTATCTGTCTCAGTGCTGGAGGCAACGATGTTGGCAGACTTAGGAGTGAGGAGCTGATTAGCAGCTATAGGTCAGCAATAGACAGAATTAGGAAGAAGGGTGGGAACCCTGTCATGTGTGGTATTTTGCCAGAGAGGAGTTGGAAATGAATGGTTGTCCAGGTCAATTGGTGTCAATTGCTGGCTGGACAAATACTGTAAGAAAATGCAGTAACATTCATTGACAAATGGGACCTCTTCTATGGAAGAAATGACATGTATGCCAGGGATGGGGTTCACTTCTCTAGATAACCATAATTTGATTAATGATACGAGCATGGATTCACGAAGGGCCGTTCCTGCCTATCTAATTTATTAACCTTCTTCAGTAAAGCTTTTGAGGCTGTTGATCACGATAAAGAATTCGATATTGTTTATTTAGACTTTAGTAAGGCTTTGATATAGTACCGCACCAGAGACTGTTAAAGAAAGTGGCGCTCATGAAATTGGGGAAAAGTGCTGTCATGGATCGAGTCATGGCTCTAATAGGACTTGTAACAAGTGATGTTCCACAGGGATCAGTCTTAGGCCCATTGTTATTTATAATATATATCAATGACCTTGACGAGGGAATTACTAGTGATATGAGCAAATTCGCCGACGATACGAAGATAGGTAGGATAATTGATTCAAACATAGATGTCATAGAACTTCAGGAAGATTTAGACAAAATTAATTTGTGGTCAGAAAAGTGGCAGATGCAATTCAATGTAGATAAATGCAAGGTTCTGAAGCTCGGAGTGTCAGTAACCCAAGCACTTATAAGTTAAATAACGTAGAACTTAGCCATACAGATTGCGAGAAGGACTTGGGGGTGATGTAAGCAGCAACCTTAAACCAAGACAGCAATGCCTAAGCGTACGTAATAAGGCAAATAGATTACTGGGATTTATATCAAGAAGTGTTGCACCAGCAGTCCAGAGGTTATATTACAGCTTTATACATCATTAGTAAGGCCTCACCTAGATTACGCAGCTCAGTTTTTGTCTCCATATTACAGAATGGACATAAATTCGTTAGAAAACATTCAGTGTAGAATGAATAAATTAATAAATAGCATTATAAATCTTCCTTACGAAGAAAGATTGAAGACCCTAAATTACATTTACTTGTAAGACGTAGAATGAGGGAGACATGATCGAGGTATACAAGTGGAAAATGGGTATTAACAAAGGGGATATAAATAAGGTCTTGAGGATATCTCTCCAAGAGAGAACCCGTAATAATGGATTCAAGTTAGATAAGTTTAGATTTAGAAAGGATATAGGAAAGTATTGGTTTGGAAATAGGGTAGTTGATGAGTGGAACAGTCTGCCTAGTAGGGTTATTGAAGCTAGGACCTTGGGTAGTTTCAAATTTAGGTTGGATATATTCATGAGTGAGAGGGTTGGATTTGAGTGGGACTCGCGCATGAGTGGGTAGAATTATCAAAATGTAATAATATTGGTAGAATTACTGACAATATGTTAAGTAAAGGACACAATTGCAACTAATGGACATTTTATTGTGGCAACGTTTCGCTTCCAGGAGCTTTCTCAAGCCGTTACAAGCGATATATGGACACAGTTGGTATATATATACTGTCAAGGTGAGGTGAAAAAACTAGTGGTGTTAGAAGTAGTAGTGATATAAGTAGTATTAGTAGTAGTAGTAGCACATCGTAGATGTGGAACACTCCTACTGGCCTTCTATATTTCAACCTCCAGCAGAAATATTTGTCTAACCTATTGTTATACTACCCAAGTATTTGTTTATCACCTTTTATTCATGTGCATATTGATTGTTCTACCTAGCTCGCTTCACACGGCGAGGGCCTGGGTTCGATTCCCAGCCAGGGCAGAAACATTGGGCGTGTTTCTTTACACCTGTTGTCCATGTTCCCCATCAGTAAAATGGGTACCTGGGTGTTAGTCGACTGGTGTGAGTCGCATCCTGGGACACTGACCTAATCTGCCCGAAATGCTCAGCATAACAAGAGACTTTCTATATAGTAGTATGTCACTGATGTCATAAGAACATAAGAACATAAGAAAGGAGGAACACTGCAGCAGGCCTGTTGGCCCATACTAGGCAGGTCCTTCACAATCCGTCCCACTAACAGAATATTTGCTCAACCAATTTTCAATGCTACCCAAGAAATAAGCTTTGACAATTCTACTCCACTCATGGCAAGTCCCAATCAAATCCAACCCTTCACTCATGAATTTATCCAACCTAAATTTAAACTACCCAAGGTCCTGCTTCAATAACCCTACTAGGCAGACTGTTCCACTCATCAACTACCCTATTTCCAAACCAATACTTTCCTATATCCTTTCTAAATCTAAACTTATCTAACTTGAATCCATTATTGCGGGTTCTCTCTGAGAGATATCCTCAAGACCTTATTTATATCCCCTTTGTTAATACTCCATTTTCCACTTGTATACCTCGATCATGTCTCCCTCATTCTACGTCTTACAAGTGAATGTAATTTTAGGGTCTTCAATCTTCCTTCGTAAGGAAGATTTCTAATGCTATGTATTAATTTAGTCATTCTACGCTGAATGTTTTCTAACGAATTTATGTCCATTCTGTAATATGGAGACCAGAACTGAGCTGCGTAATCTAGGTGAGGCCTTACTAATGATGTATAAAGCTGTAATATAACCTCTGGACTTCTGTTGCTAACACTTCTTGATATAAATCCCAGTAATCTATTTGCCTTATTACGTACGCTTAGGCATTGCTGTCTTGGTTTAAGGTTGCTGCTTACCATCACCCCCAAGTCCTTCTCGCAATCTGTATGGCTAAGTTCTACGTTATTTAACTTATAAGTGCTTGGGTTATGGATACTCCTGAGCTTCAGAACCTTGCATTTATCTACATTGAACTGCATCTGCCACTTTTCTGACCACGAATTAAGTTTGTCTAAATCTTCCTGAAGTTCTATGACATCTATGTTTGAATCAATTATCCTACCTATCTTCGTGTCGTCGGCGAATTTGCTCATATCACTAGTAATTCCTCATCAAGGTCATTGATATATATTATAAATAACAATGGGCCTAAGACTGATCCCTGTGGAACACCACTTGTTACAAGTCCCCATTCGGATTTAACCCCATTTATGCACACTCTCTGCTTCCTATTGGTGAGCCATGACTCGATCCATGACAGCACTTTTCCCCAATGCCATGAGCTGCCACTTTCTTTAACAGTCTCTGGTGCGGTACTCTATCAAAAGCCTTACTAAAGTCTAAATAAACAATATCGAATTCTTTATCGTGATCAACAGCCTCAAAAGCTTTACTGAAGAAGGTTAATAAATTAGATAGGCAGGAACGGCCCTCGTGAATCCATGCTGGGTATCATTAATCAAATTATGGTTATCTAGATGGCTTCTAATAATATCAGCTATAATTGACTCTAGTAATTTGCCTACAATTGAGGTCAGGCTTATTGGGCGGTAGTTTGACGGTAGTGACTTGTCCCCTGCTTTAAAAATAGGAATTACATTAGCCATCTTCCACATATCAGACACTACACCTGTTTGAAGAGATAAATTAAAAATGTTAGATATTGGTTCACAGAGTTCCATTTTGCATTCCTTAAGAACCCTTGAAAAAAGCTCATCAGGACCCGGCGATTTATTTTGTTTCAGTCGGTCCAGCTGTTTCATAATCATTTCGCTAGTGACTGTGATATTACATAATTTATCTTCTTCTGGGCCTCTGTAAAAATTAATTACTGGGATATTATTAATGTCTTCCTGTGTGAAACCGAGAGAAAATAATTATTAAAAATAGAGCACATATCATTCTCCTTGTCAGTAAGATGCCCAAAGTTATTTTTAAGGGGACCTATCTTATCCCTAACTTTTGTTCTATAAACCTGGAAAACTTTTTGGGTTAGTTTTTGAATCCCTAGCAACTTTAATTTCATAGTCCCGTTTAGCTTTTCTTATTCCCTTTTAACGTCCCTCTTAATGTCAGTATACTGATTTATAAGATGACCCTCACCTCTTTTTATGCGCCTATAAATTCCTTTCTTCTGCCCTAAAAGATATTTGAGCCTATTATTCATCCATTTTGGGTCATTTCTACTTGATCTAATTTCTTTATACGGGATAAATGTTCTTTGGGCAGCCTGTATAGTGTTAAGAAAACTGTCATATTGATACCTCTTTTCTTCACCCCAGTCCACAGTTGATAAGTGTTCTCTAAGTCCATTATAATCTGCTAAGCGAAAATCTGGGACCATTACTGAATTATCCCTACTATCATACATCCATTCAATGCTAAAGGTAATTGACTTGTGGTCGCTTGAGCCGAGTTCCTCTGTAATTTCTAAATTATTAACAAGGGTTTCCTTGCTTGCCAGAACCAAGTCAAGTAGGTTATTTCCCTTGTAGGTTCTGTTACAAACTGCTTCAAAAGCAATCCTGAACTACTTCTAAAAAGTCGTTAGATTCTAAATTCCCTGTCATGAAATTCCAATCAATCTGACTAAAGTTAAAGTCCCCTAGAATTACTACGTTATCGTGTCTTGTGGCCTTAACAATTTCCTCCCAAAGTAGTCTCCCTTGTTCCCTATCTAAGTTTGGAGGACGGTAAATCACGCCTAAAATCAATTTTTCACACCCTCTGAAAATTCTATCCAGACAGACTCTGTATGTGTTAATTCAGACTTTATACCCGTTTTTATGCAACAATTTAAATGATCACGGACATAGAGTGCCACCCCACCCCCTTTCCCGATACTTCTGTCTACTTGGAACAATTTAAAACCCTGAATGTGACATTCGGCAGGCAAGTCCCGATTTTTCATATTAAACCATGTCTCAGTTATTGCAAAACATCAATATTACCCGTACTTGCAACTAATCTCAACTCGTCCATCTTATTCCTAGCACTACGACTATTGGTGTAATATATATTTAGAGACCCTCCTTTCTCTTTACCCTTCCTGCTCATCTCTGTTTTTCCACTATACCTATTACTGTCCTTGTCATCTAGTGTCACTAGCTTTCCACTATCCACCTTATTCTGCCTATTACTAGTTCTCCTACAACTTATAATATTACTACACTGGGACTTCTCTGTTTTCCCCCAAAACCCATACCACTAACTATTTCTAGTTTAAAGCCCTAACAGCTCCCTCCACTGCAGTTGCCAGTGCCCCCACCCCAGACCTGGATAAGTGAACCCCATCCCTGGCATACATGTCATTTCTGCCATAGAAGAGGTCCCAGTTGTCAATGAATGTTACTGAATTTTCCTTACAGTATTTGTCCAGCCAGCAATTGACACCAATTGCCCTGGACAGCCATTCATTTCCAACTCCTCTCCTTGGCAAAATACCACATATGACAGGGTTCCCACCCTTCTTCCTAATTATGTCTATTGCTGACCTAAACCTGCTAGTCAGGTCCTCACTCCTACGTCTGCCAACATCGTTGCCTCCAGCACTGAGACAGATAATAGGATTGCTCCCATTACCTCTCATGATGTCGTCCAGACGGCTAACAATATCCTCCATCCCAGCCCCAGGAAAGCAAACCCTCTGTCTCCTACTCCTATCAATCAAACAGAAAGCCCTATCCATGTACCTAACCTGACTGTCCCCAACAACAACAATGTTTTTACCTTCCTTTGTGTCTTTCGTCGTGACGCTCCCAGAAGTCGACTCACATTCATCGGGTAGCACGGAGAATGGGTTCGATGTTTCCACAACATTCTCCTGGGTCTTCGTTGTTTCTACCTCTCCACCCGTCCTCTTGAGCCTTAACTTTGTCCCATGCGTTTTAGCCACTGTCCAGGTTCCTTTCCTGGCTTGAGGATTTCAACAGGAGGATTACTACGAATCCTCTTGTTTTCCTCAGTCAGTCGCTGTATCTCAAGCTTAGCTACCCTCAGTTCTTCCTTCAGCTGCTGGTAGAGTAGCTCAAGAGAGGACATCTTCTTCAGATTGACAGAGAGCACACAAGACACGTCTTCACTGAGTTGTCAGTCCCCACTGAGTTAATCAGGTCCACCATAATTAAACAGTTAATTGAAATTAAATCAAGATAAATGAGAAGGCTAAGATACAAGAAAGGACCTGAATATTAATAAGGTCTAATTAAGTATTTGATAATATATTAAACATCATCAAATAATTTCTTTTCATGTAGAACATAAGAACATAAGAAAGGAGGAACACTGCAGCAGGCCTGTTGGCCCATACTAGGCAGGTCCTTCACAATCCGTCCCACTAACAGAATATTTGCTCAACCAATTTTCAATGCTACCCAAGAAATAAGCTTTGACAATTTACCCACTCATGGCGAGTCCCACTCAAATCCAACCCTCTCACTCATGAATTTATCCAACCTAAATTTGAAACTACCCAAGGTCCTAGCTTCAATAACCCTACTAGGCAGACTGTTCCACTCATCAACTACACTATTTCCAAACCAATACTTTCCTATATCCTTTCTAAATCTAAACTTATCTAACTTGAATCCATTATTGCGGGTTCTCTCTGGAGAGATATCCTCAAACCTTATTTATATCCCTTTGTTAATACCCATTTTCCACTTGTATACCTCGATCATGTCTCCTCATTCTACGTCTTACAAGTGAATGTAATTTAGGTCTTCAATCTTTCTTCGTAAGGAAGATTTCTAATGCTATGTATTAATTTAGTCATTCTACGCTGAATGTTTTCTAACGAATTTATGTCCATTCTGTAATATGGAGTCCAGAACTGAGCTGTAATCTAGGTGAGGCCTTACTAATGATGTATAAAGCTGTAATATAACCTCTGGACTTCTGTTGCTAACACTTCTTGATATAAATCCCAGCAATCTATTTGCCTTATTACGTACTGCTTATTGGAAACAATAAAACAAAAGGAAATAAACAGTATAATGTGATCCTTTATTGACAACGTTTCGCCCACGCAGTGGGCTTTATCGAGTCACAGACAGATCTACCTGGAAAATGAGCAACATGGAGATATATATAGGGTACAGTCAGGTGGAGAATGCTGGGTCAGGTGGAGAAAGCTGCATGTGAGTCTTAAAAGTAGTGTGATAGTTAAAAACATAGTGTGACTTAAAGGACCTGCAGTGTACCATTCTTGAGTTCTAGGTGGGATAGCGTTGAAGAAGTTTCTTGGCAATAGGTTCAGCTATGTTGTAGAGCCGTTGTTCTGGTTGAAGTTGTTGGATATACAGATGAGTGATGATTCTAGGATTCTTCGGTATTGCGTGTTGTCTTCTTTGGCGATGAGTCTTGCGTTTCTGTAGTTGATTAAATGGTTGTGTAAATTTCGGTGTTGAGCACAGGCATTTCTTGAATCGTCAGATCTGCCTGCGTACTGGTGTTCTGAAATGCGTGTTTGTAGGTCTCTGGATGTTTCGCCAACGTATAATTTGCTGCAGCCATTACAAGGGATTGTGTATACCCTGCAATGGATTGAAGCTTTTCCTGTCTGTTACTGGTAATGTCCTTGATGGTGGTGGATGTGGAGGTGGATACTGGAATGAGGTCTTAGAAAATGTTGGAAACTTGTTTGGAAATGGAGTTGGTGGGAAGGACTATGTATCTCTTCTCAGCAGTGTCTTCTCTGGGTGTGTTGAAGATGTTTAATGCCCGTCGTCTGCAGTCTCTAATGAAGTGACGAGGATAGTGAAGTTTGGAAAAAACTTGTTCAATGAGGGAGCATTCTTCTTCAAGGAACTCACTGCTGCAGATTCTGAGTGCGCGCAGGAAAAAGCCTATAATTACACCACGTTTAATTTTGGTGTCGTGGTGAGAGTAGAAGTGGAGAAGACCAAAATTAAACGTGGTGTAATTATAGGCTTTTTCCTGCGCGCACTCAGAATCTGCAGCAGTGAGTTCCTTGAAGAAGAATGCTCCCTCATTGAACAAGTTTTTTCCAAACTTCACTATTCTCGTCACTTCATTAGAGACTGCAGACGACGGGCATTAAACATCTTTAACACACCCAGAGAAGACACTGCTGAGAAGAGATACATAGTCCTTCCCACCAACTCCATTTCCAAACAAGTTTCCAACATTTTTTCTAAGACCTCATTCCGAGTATCCACCTCCACATCCACCACCATCAAGGACATTACCAGTAACAGACAGGAAAAGCTTCAATCCACGGCAGGGGTATACACAATCCCTTGTAATGGCTGCAGCAAATTATACGTTGGCGAAACATCCAGAGACCTACAAACACGCATTTCAGAACACCAGTACGCAGGCAGATCTGACGACTCAAGAAATGCCTGTGTTCAACACCGAAATTTACACAACCATTTAATCAACTACAGAAACGCAAGACTCATCGCCAAAGAAGACAACACGCAATACCGAAGAATCCTAGAATCATCACTCATCTGTATATCCAACAACTTCAACCAGAACAACGGCTTCTACAACATAGCTGAACGTATTGCCAAGAAACTTCTTCAATGCTATCCCACCTAGAACTCAAGAATGGTACACTGCAGGTCCTTTAAGTCACACTATGTTTTAACTATCACACTACTTTTAAGACTCACATGCAGCTTTCTCCACCTGACCCAGCATTCTCCACCTGACTGTACCCTATATATATCTCCATGTTGCTCATTTTCCAGGTAGATCTGTCTGTGACTCGATAAAGCCCACTGCGTGGGCGAAACGTTGTCAATAAAGGATCACATTATACTGCTTTTGTGTTTATTTTTCCATTGTGTCGGTATTTTATACCATTTATTTACAACGTACGCTTATTCATTGCTGTCTTGGTTTAAGGTTGCTGCTTACCATCACCCCCAAGTCCTTCTCGCAATCTGTATGGCTAAGTTCTACGTTATTTAACTTATAAGTGCTTGGGTTATGGACACTCCCGAGCTTCAGAACCTTGCATTTATCTACATTGAACTGCATCTGCCACTTTTCTGACCACGAATTAAGTTTGTCTAAATCTTCCTGAAGTTCTATGACATCTATGTTTGAATCAATTATCCTACCTATCTTCGTGTCGTCGGCGAATTTGCTCATATCACTAGTATTTCCCTCATCAAGGTCATTGATATATATTATAAATAACAATGGGCCTAAGACTGATCCCTGTGGAACACCACTTGTTACAAGTCCCCATTCGGATTTAACCCCATTTATGCACACTCTTTGCTTCCTATTGGTGAGCCATGACTCGATCCATGACAGCACTTTTCCCCCAATGCCATGAGCTGCCACTTTCTTTAACAGTCTCTGGTGCGGTACTCTATCAAAAGCCTTACTAAAGTCTAAATAAACAATATCGAATTCTTTATCGTGATCAACAGCCTCAAAAGCTTTGGAAATAAATGGTATAAAATACCAACACAATGAAAAATAAACACATAAGCAGTATAATGTGATCCTTTATTGACAACATTTTTTCTAAGACCTCATTCCGAGTATCCACCTCCACATCCACCACCATCAAGGACATTACCAGTAACAGACAGGAAAAGCTTCAATCCACGGCAGGGGTATACACAATCCCTTGTAATGGCTGCAGCAAATTATACGTTGGAGAAACATCCAGAGACCTACAAACACGTATTTCAGAACACCAGTACGCAGGCATATCTGACGACTCAAGAAATGCCTGTGTTCAACACCGAAATTTACACAACCATTTAATCAACTACAGAAACGCAAGACTCATCGCCAAAGAAGACAACACGCAATACCGAAGAATCCTAGAATCATCACTCATCTGTATATCCAACAACTTCAACCAGAACAACGGCTTCTACAACATAGCTGAACCTATTGCCAAGAAACTTCTTCAACGCTATCCCACCTAGAACTCAAGAATGGTACACTGCAGGTCCTTTAAGTCACACTATGTTTTTAACTATCACACTACTTTTAAGACTCACATGCAGCTTTCTCCACCTGACTGTACCCTATATATATCTCCATGTTGCTCATTTTCCAGGTAGATCTGTCTGTGACTCGATAAAGCCCACTGCGTGGGCGAAACGTTGTCAATAAAGGATCACATTATACTGCTTATGTGTTTATTTCTCAAAAGCTTTACTGAAGAAGGTTAATAAATTAGATAGGCAGGAACGGCCCCTCGTGAATCCATGCTGGGTATCATTAATCAAATTATGGTTATCTAGATGGCTTCTAATAATATCAGCTCTAGGAGTGTGAGGTTAACATGTGGTCAATCGGGGAATGGTGACTTGTATCACTTCACTCATTCCCTTAAATTAAGGTGATTATCTGCAATCTCTCCACCGTTCACAAGACGACTTAATGTCCCACTAATTTAAACTCTTTAGAAATTGATTCATTAAGATCTGAGTCCGATGAGCAATAATCAGACCGATGGGTATTTCTCCCACCGAACACTTGTACGGGAGGCGTCGCTCACTATTTAACAAATTCATCACCCTATTATAGGGGTTTCCCAGACTTGATGTCCCTCATTAGACACTAAGAACGATTACGACACTTCCTATTGTGAAGTTTTGGCCTTCGTAAACGCCAAATTCCTGACTTCATAATAGTCAGATACCCATGCCATTTTTTGGGTATACCTACGTGACTCCATGACGACTACTGCCTACCCACACTACGGTCTATGCGTCCCTCTCCCCTCTAGGACATGGCGCATGCGCCGAGCTTCTCTGTTGGTTCTCTTTTACACTCAATTGAATTTTAAACCAACAGCAACACATTTATGACATCTATTCACATTGGAAAGTTTACCCAGTATAACTTTCGGGAAAATACCCATATTTTCCACACTCTACACTAATCCAATCGCGTACAGACATAGATGACATCATTGGAATATTATATAGAAAGCCCCTGGTTATGTAGAACATTCTGGGCAGTTTTGGATAATCTTATCCCCCATGATGCGAACCCGTGGCCTGGTGGGAAAAGCTCTCGCTTCACATGGTGAGGGTCAGGGTTTGATTCCCGGCAAAGGGGTGGAAACATTGGACGTGTTTCGTTACACAGGTTGTCTATGTTCACCCATCAGTAAAAAGGGAACCTGGGTGTTAGTGGACTGGTGAGGGTCGCAGGAGGAGGAGGAGGTGTTGATTCACCGGGAAATCTCCCAGCCCGGGTCTTTACCAGATGGCGACCCGGCTCTGGCTCCCTGTCGTGGGAGTATCAGAGATTTATGTCTCCCATGGGAGGGGGTACCCCTCAGCGGTGGGGAAAACTGGCCCCAGGCCTAGCCACATTCCCCACCAGCATGAGGCCGGTAGGTAGATAGATGCTAGGCCTCTCTTGTCTGCCACCTTCCCTGCCCCAAGGAGGCTGACGGGAAGGGCAGGCTTGCGAGCCGCAGATGGTAGCAAGCTCCAGCCTTGGCACCTACCCTGCCCTAGAAGGGCTGGGCATGGTGAGGCTGCGACAGGATTTATGTAGGAGAAACGGCAAGAAACCTCGAAACACGCCTCAAAAAACACATTAATGCATGTAGGAACGATAACCTGAACAACGCCTGCGTACAACACCGAAATTCCACCAATCATCTCATGAAATTCAAAGACGCCCGATTAGTAATCAAAGAAACTGATTTCCGCAGACGCAAGTGCCTTGAATCAGCACTTATCGCTGTTTCTAACACAATTAAACAAAATAAAGGCAGCTTCAACATCTCTGAAGTCTTAGCAAGAATCCTCCTGAAAACAGTAAACCCTACCATCACATAGCCTCTCCTGCTAATACCACACAAGCGCATCGCAGATGTGGAACACTGATACAGGCCTTCTCTTTTCCAACGTCCTACAGAAATATTTGTCTAACCTGTTTGAATACTACCCAAGTAATTGTTTTTATCACCTTTTACTCATGTGCAAGTTGATTGTTCTACCTTATTGTATTACTACTACTACTTATATCACTACACTTCTACCACCACTAGTATTTCACCTCACTTTGAAAGTATATATATACTCTGTGTCCATGTATTGTAATGGCTTGAAAAAGCTCTTGGAGAGCGAAACGTTGCCACAATAAAATGTTACATTAGTTGCATTTGTGTCCTTTTACTTTCTATATACATATACTCTGTTAACTATGGTCCCCAAACTCACCCTTTTATGTAAGTTTATTTTTTAAAATTCTTTTATAAGTGTATTTTTGGGGATCTAAAAGGACTAGTCTATTTTACATTATTCCTAATGGGGATAAATTCGTTTGGTAATGGCACTTGAACAGCATTCTGGAATGAAAACATCGTTAACCGAGGTACCACTAGTAGTATATGTCATTGATGTCAGGAGGTGAGGAGGTGTTGATTCACCGGGAAATCTCCCGGCCCGGGTCTTTACCAGATGGCGACCCGTCTCCGGTTCCCTGGCGTGGGAGTAGCAGAGACCTAAGGGAGGGGCGAATGAATTCACGTTTTTTTCTTTATTTTGGTCTAATTTCAATGAGATTTTTTACTGTGATTTATACAGCTTTTAAAAACCTATACACTGTCTTTGTTATGATTATTTGCCTTTAGGTTAGATAGAAAAAATAAAATGTGCAAATTTTAGGGGTCACAAAACCTGTAAATTTCTACAAAATTGGGAAGATGTACAATTCTCTAGTTAACATCAGATGAAAGATAAAGGCTATATAATTGTTGACCCAATCCTTTTCAGCAAAAATGTCAGTAGATTCCATTATAAAAAATGTTGAAGTTAGTGATTTTGTTTTTGCCATTATTTTGTGGGAAAAAAATCAATAAAAACAAAGCTGTAAAATATATCGGAAATCCTTCATGGGTGGTTGTAGAGCCATCATTACTCAATAACGTGTGAAAAAGTAATGACAATCCTATTAATACTTTTCGTAAAAAATTACAAACAATGTCAATAACTTTTTTCTGAGTTATTAATATATTTTTTTCTGTGAAACTCTATGGATATGGCATGCTAAATCTCAGCGAGTTGCATGCATCAGCACTTGTTGAGACCCCAGAGGCCACTGAGGTGGCATGAGTCCCTGCACTTGAATGGAGGCATCAGAGATGTTGCTATGTAGAGTTTTTTTTAATTAAATAATCATAAAAATTTGAATTTTTGCAGAGATAAAACTAAAAAAAACAGAAAATGGCAACATGTATTATTTATGACAGCAAGAACAAAAAAAATACATTTAAGGAAAAAACATACAAGGAAATATGATATAAACAAGCTGATTACACCAAAATGTTGCCAGAATGATGCACTATTTTTTGGTAACAAAACATTTTTTTCCAAAATTTTTCAATCTTCCTTTCCAAATCTCTTGAAACCGGCTCGCCCCTCCCTAAGTCTCTCATGGGAGGGGGTACCCCTCAGCGGCAGGACCAACTGGTCCCAGGCCTAGCCATATTCGCCTACAAGCACGAGGCAGGTAGGTAGATAGATGCCACCTTCCCCGTCCCAAGGAGGCTGACGGGAAGGGCAGGCTTGCGAGCCGCCCTTGTTCATCTGCTATCCTGCTTTCTGTCTTACTCTTAATTCTTTCAATAATAACTCTACCATACACTTTACCAGGTACACTCAACAGACTTATTCCCCTAAAATTTTTGCAATCTCTTTTGTCCCCTTTGCCTTTATACAAAGGAACAATACACGCTCTCTGCCAATCCCTAGGTACCTTACCCTCTTCCATCCATTTATTAAATAATAGCACTAACCACTCCAAAACTATATCCCCACCTGCTTTTAACATTTCTATCTTTATCCTATCAATCCCATCTGCCTTACCCCCTTTCATTCTACCCACTGCCTCACGAACTTCCCCACACTCACAACTGGCTCTTCTACACTCCTACAAGATGTTATTCCTCCTTGGTCTATACACGAAATCACAGCTTCTTTGTCTTCATCAACATTTAACAACTCGTCAAAATATTCCCTCCATCTTCCCGATACCTCTAACTCTCCATTTAATAACTCTCCTCTCCTATTTTTAACTGTCAAATCCATTTGTTCCCTAGGCTTCCACAAGGAGGATGAGGTGTTGATTCACCAGGAATTCTCCCGGCCTGGGTCTTTACCAGATGGCGACCCGGCTCCGGCTCCCTGGCGTGGGAGTAGCAGAGATCTAAGTCTCCCGTGGGAGGGGGTACTCCTCAGCGGTGGGACCAACTGGTCCCAGGCCTAGCATATTCGCCCATAAGCACGAGGCAGGTAGGTAGATAGTTGCTAGGCCCCTCTGGTCTGCCCCCTTCCCCGCCCCAAGGAGGCTGACGGGAAGGGCAGGCTTGCGAGCCGCAGATGGTAGCAAGCTCCAGCCTTGGCACCTACCCTGCCCTAGAAGGGCTGGGCATGGTGATCAACCGCTTCCTCAACTTTTCTTCTTCTTCTTCTTCTTCTTCTTCTTCTTTTATTATTATTATTATTATTATTATTATTATTATTATTATTATTATTATTATTATTATTATTATTATTATTATTATTATTATTATTAAAACAGTCAGTTAACACCCTCCCAATAATCGTAGTTATTGTTGACAGAAATACATGTGTTACACTTCGGAACGTCATTCTCTGAGTACAAGTAGATTGCAAAGAAAACAAAATTTTGGGTAAACTATTATATAGAGTGAAAAAAAAAACATACACTTTAACTCATTGTTTTTCTTTGTTTCAGTGATAACTAAGTAAAAGAATGGTGTTCACATTAAAGGCTTTCTTTCATATATTTTGTAACTAACACTGATTTCAGTCACTATAATTTGTTGCGTTATCTCGCATTACGTAACCTAATCTGTCTGATCTAACCAAACATTGTAACAATTTTCCTAAATTTCTGTGTCTTTTTCATTTTCTTCCTCATATCCTGTTCATCCAAACCATTATTTTGTTTTTTTCATGAATTATTTCTCAGTAATTTTTATATGCTACTTACTGGGAAGGTGTTGTTAGTGTCAAGCCAAGAAAGGAACCTGGACAGTGGCTGGAATGCATGGGACAAAGTTAAAGATCAAGAGGATGGATGGAGAGGTAGAATCAACGAAGAACCAGAAACCTGTTGTGGAAACATCGAACCGATTCTCAGTGTTACCCGATGAATGTGAGTCGACTACAGGAAACATCACGAACGACACCAAGGAAGGTAAGAACATTGTTCTTGTTGGGGATAGTCAAATTAGGTATATGGATAGGGCCTTCTGCTTGAAAGATAGAAGTAGGAGACAGAGGGTTTGCTTTCCTAGGGCTGGGATGGAGGATATTGTTAGCCGTCTGGACGACATCATGAGAGGTAATGGGAGGAATCCTATTATCTCAGTGCTGGAGGCAACGATGTTGGCAGACGTAGGAGTGAGGACCTGACTAGCAGGTATAGGTCAGCAATAGACATAATTAGGAAGAAGGGTGGGAACCCTGTCATATGTGGTATTTTGCCAAGGAGAGGAGTTGGAGATGAATAGCTGTCCAGGGCAATTGGTGTCAATTGCTGGCTGGACAAACACTGTAAGGATAATGCAGTACCATTCATTTGCAACTGGGACCACTTCTATGGCCGAAATGACATGTATGCCAGGGATGGGGTTCACTTATCCAGGGCAGGTGTGGATTTTCTTGCTAGCTCAGTTGAGGGTGTTGTTAGGACTTTAAACTAGGATTAGTTAGATGTATGGGTTTAGAAATGGAAAATACTGAATGTCGAACTATAGATCTAGGCTTTGATATAAAAAATCTTAACAATAACAGTAATAGGTATAGTGGAAAAACAGAATGGAGCAGGAAGGGTAAAGAGAAAGGAGGGTCTTTAAAAGTGTATTATACAAATAGTTGTAGTGCTAGGAATAAGATGGACGATTTGAGGTTAGTTGCAAGTGCAGGTAACGTTGATGTATTTGCCATAACTGAGACGTGGTTCAATACGAAAAATACGGACATGCCTGCAGAATGTCATATACAGGGTTTTAAATTGTTCCAAGTAGACAGAAGTTTCGGGAAGGGGGGTGGAGTGGCACTGTATGTCCGAGATCGCTTGAACTGTTGCATAAAAAAGGGAATAAAGTCTGAAATAACACATACAGAGTCTGTTTGGATAGAATTTTCAGAGGGGCATGAAAAATTGATTTTAGGTGTGATATACCGTCCTCCAAACTTAGATAGGGACCAAGGGAGACTACTATGGGAGGAAATTGTTAAGGCCACAATGCACGAAAACGTAGTTATTCTGGGTGACTTCAACTTTAGTCAAATTGATTGGAATTTTTTGACAGGGAATTTAGAATCTAACGACTTCTTAGAAGTAGTTCAAGATTGTTTTTTCAAGCAGTTTGTGACAGAACCTACAAGGGGAAATAACCTGCTTGACTTAGTTCTGGCAAACAAGGAAACCCTTGTTAGTAGTTTAGAAATTACAGAGGAACTCCGTGCAAGCGACCACAAATCAATTACCTTTGGCATTGAATGGAAGTTTCATAGTAGGAATAACTCAGTAACGGTCCCAGATTTTCGCTTAGCAGATTACAATGGACTTAGAGAACACTTATCATCTGTGGACAGGGGTAATGAAGAGAGCTATCAATATGACAGTTTTCTGAACACTATACATGCTGCCCAAAGAACATTTATCCCATATAAAGAAATTAGATCGAATAGAAATGACCCAAAATGGATGAATAATAGGCTCAAATATCTTTTAGGGCAGAAGAAAGGAATTTATATTCATATCAAAAGAGGTGAGGGTCATCTTATGAATCAGTATATTGACATTAAGAGGGAAGTTAAAAAGGGGATAAGAAAAGCTAAACGGGACTATGAAATTAAAGTTGCTAGGGATTCGAAAACTAACCCAAAAAGTTTTTTCCAGGTGTATAGAACAAAAGTTAGAGATAAGATAGGTCCCCTTAAAAATAATTATGGGTATCTTACTGACAAAGAGAATGAAATGTGTCCTATTTTTAATAATTATTTTCTCTCGGTTTTCATTCAGGAAGATACTAATAATATCCCAAGAATTAGGTATTTTAGTGGGCCTGAAGAAGATAAATTATGTAGTATCACAGTCACTAGCGAAATGATTATCAAACAGATAGAACGTTTGAAGCAAAATAAATCGCCAGGCCCTGATGAGCTTTTTTCAAGGGTTCTTAAGGAATGCAAAATTGAACTCTGTGAACCCTTAACTAACATTTTTAACCTATCTCTTCAAACATGTGTAGTGTCTGATACGTGGAAGATGGCTAATGTAATTCCTATTTTTAAAGCAGGGGACAAGTCGTTACCTAATTCTTGGGATATTATTAGTGTCTTCCTGAGTGAAAACAGAGAGAAAATAATTATTAAAGATAGAGCACATTTCATTCTCGTTGTCAGTAAGATACCCATAATTATTTTATGGGGACCTATCTTATCTCTAACTTTGGTTCTATACACTTGGAAAAAACTTTTTTTGTTAATTTTCGAATCCCTAGCAACTTTAATTTCATAGTCCCGTTTAGCTTTTCTTATCCCCTTTTTAACATCTCTCTTAATGTCAATATACTGATTCCTAAGATGACCCTTACCTCTTTTGATACGCCTATAAATTCCTTTCTTCTGCCCTAAAAGATATTTGAGCCTATTATTCATCCATTTTGGGTCATTTCTATTCAATCTAATTTCTTTATATGGGATAAATATTCTTTGGGCAGCATGTATAGTGCTCAGAAAACTGTCATATTGATAGCTCTCTTCATTACCCCAGTCCACAGATGATAAGTGTTCTCTAAGTCCATTGTAATCTGCTAAGCGAAAATCTGGGACCGTTACTGAATTATCCCAACTATGAAACTTCTATTCATTGCCAAAGATAATTGATTTGTGGTCACTTGCGCCGAGTTCCTCAGTAATTTCTAAATTATTAACAAAGGTTTCCTTGTTTGCCAGAACCAAGTCAAGCAGGTTATTTCCCCTTGTAGGTTCTGTCACAAACTGCTTCAAAAAACAATCCTGAACTACTTCTAAAAAGTCGTTAGATTCTAAATTCCCTGTCAAGTATTTCCAATTAATCTGACTAAAGTTAAAGTCCCCTAGAATTACTACATTATCGTGCCTTGTGGCCTTAACAATTTCCTCCCATAGTAGTCTCCCTTGTTCCCTATCTAAGTTTGGAGGACGGTAAACCACGCCTAAAATCAATTTTTCACACCCCTCTGAAAATTCTATCCAGACAGACTCTGTATGTGTTATTCCAGATTTTATACCCATTTTTATGCAACAATTTAAATGATCACGGACATAGAGTGCCACCCCAACCACCTTCCCGATACTTCTGTCTACTTGGAACAATTTAAAACCCTGAATGTGACATTCGGCAGGCATGTCCCGATTTTTCATATTAAACCATGTCTCAGTTATTGCAAAATCATCATTATGACCCGTACTTGCAACTAATCTCAACTCGTCCATCTTATTCCTAGCACTACGACTATTGGTGTAATATACATTTAAAGACCCTCCTTTCTCTTTAACCTTCCTGCTCATTTCTGTTTTTCCACTATACCTATTACTGTCCTTGTCACCTAGTGCAACTGGCTTTGCAATACACCCCTTATTCTGCCTATTACTAGTTCCCCAAGAATTTATAACATTACTACACTGGGACTTCACTGGTTTCCCCCCATAACCCATACCACTAACTTTTTCTAGTTTAAAGCCCTAACAGCTCCCTCCACTGCAGTTGCCAGTGCCCCCACCCCAGACCTAGATAAGTGAACCCCATCCCTGGCATACATGTCATTTCTGCCATAGAAGAGGTCCCAGTTGTCAATGAATGTTACTGCATTTTCCTTACAGTATTTGTCCAGCCAGCAATTGACACCAATTGCCCTGGACAACCATTCATTTCCAACTCCTCTCCTTGGCAAAATACCACATATGACAGGCTTCCCACCCTTCTTCCTAATTCTGTCTATTGCTGACCTCTAGCTGCTAATCAGCTCCTCACTCCTACGTCTGCCAACATCGTTGCCTCCAGCACTGAGACAGATAATAGGATTGCTCCCATTACCTCTCATGATGTCGTCCAGACGGCTAACAATATCCTTGATCCCAGCCCCAGGATAACACACCCTCTGCCTCCTATTCCTATCCTTAAGACAAAATTCCCTATCCATAAACTTAATCTGACTATCCCCAACCAAAACAATGTTCTTACCTCGATTGGCGGTGTGCATGACGTTCTCGACGGTCTTTGTAGAAATGGTCTTCGCTGGGATGTCCTCACATTCGTCTTCCTTGGTCCCGTTCCTCGTGACGTTCCCAGTAGTCGGCTCACATTCGTCTGATAGCACAGAAAAGGAGTTCGAAGTTTCCACAGCAGTGTCTTTCTTCTTCGTCGTTACTACCTCTCCATTCGTCTTCTTGATCTTCATGTTCCTGTCTTGACCTGAGGACTCACAACAGGAAGACTACTACGAATCCTCTTGTTTTCCTCCGTCAATCGTTGTATCTCTAGCTTCACTACCCTGAATTCCTCCTTAAGCTGCTGGTAAAGTTGCTCAATAGGGTACATCCTGGCTCAGTCCTCAGTCTCATGCGTTCTAGCCACTGTCCAGGTTCCTTTCTTGGCTTGAGGATTCTCAACAGGAGGATTACTACGAATCCTCTTGTTCTCCTCAGTCAGTCGCTGTATCTCAAGCTTAGCTACCCTCAGTTCTTCCTTCAGCTGCTGGTAGAGTAGCTCAAGAGAGGACATCTTCAGATTCACAGAGAGCACACAAGACACGTCTTCACTGAGCTTATTTCTTGGGTAGCATTGAAAATTGGGTTGAGCAAATATTCTGTTAGTGGGACGGATTATGAAGGACCTGCCTAATATGGGCCAACAGGCCTGCTGCAGTGTTCCTCCTTTCTTATGTTCTAATGTTCTTATAAGTGCTTGGGTTATACACTCCCGAGCTTCAGAACCTTGCATTTATCTACATTGAACTGCATCTGCCACTTTTCTGACCACGAATTAAGTTTGTCTAAATCTTCCTGAAGTTCTATGACATCTATGTTTGAATCAATTATCCTACCTATCTTCGTGTCGTCGGCGAATTTGCTCATATTACTAGTAATTCGAGGGTCAAGGTCATTGATATATATTATAAATAAGAATGGAACACCACTTGTTACAAGTCCCCATTCGGATTTAACCCCATTTATGCACACTCTCTGCTTCTTATTGGTGAACCATGACTCAATCCATGGAAATAAATGGTATAAAATACCGACACAATGGAAAAATAAACACATAAGCAGTATAATGTGATCCTTTATTGACAACGTTTCGCCCACGCAGTGGGCTTTATCGAGTCACAGACAGATCTACCTGGAAAATGAGCAACATGGAGATATATATAGGGTACAGTCAGGTGGAGAATGCTGGGTCAGGTGGAGAAAGCTGCATGTGACAGTCTTAAAAGTAGTGTGATAGTTTAAAACATTGTGTGACTTAAAGGACCTGCAGTGTTCCATTCTTGAGTTCTAGGTGGGATAGCGTTGAAGAAGTTTCTTGGCAATAGGTTCAGCTATGTTGTAGAAGCCGTTGAAGCTGGTTGAAGTTGTTGGATATACAGATAAGTGATGATTCCAGGATTCTTCGGTATTGCGTGTTGTCTTCTCTGGCGATGAGTCTTGCGTTTCTGTAGTTGATTAAATGGTTGTGTAAATTTCGGTGTTGAACACAGGCATTTCTTGAGTCGTCAGATCTGCCTGCATACTGGTGTTCTGAAATGCGTGTTTGGAGGTCTCTGGATGTTTCGCCAACGTATAATTTGCTGCAGCCATTACAAGGGATTGTGTATACCCCTGCCGTGGATTGAAGTTTTTCTTGTCTGTTACTAGTAATGTCCTTGATGGTGGTGGATGTGGAGGTGGATACTATACCCTATATATAGTCATGTTACTCATTTTCCAGGTAGATCTGTCTGTGACTCGATAAAGCCCACTGCGTGGGCGAAACGTTGTCAATAAAGGATCACATTATACTGCTTAAGTGTTTATTTTTCCACTCAATCCATGACAGCACTTTTCCCCCAATGCCATGAGTTGCTACTTTCTTTAACAGTCTCTGGTGCGGTACTTTATCAAAAGCCTTACTAAAGTCTAAATAAACAATATCGAATTCTTTATTGTGATCAACAGCCTCAATAGCTTTATTGAAGAAGGTTAATAAGTTAGATAGGCAGCAACGGCCCCTCGTGAATCCATGCTGAGTATCATTAATCAAATTATGGTTATCTAGATGGCTTCTAATAATATCAGCTATAATTGACTCTAGTAATTTGCCTACAATTGAGGTCAGGCTTATTGGGCGGTAATTTGACGGCAGTGACTTGTCCCCTGCTTTAAAAATAGGAATTACATTAGCCATCTTCCACATATCAGACACTACACCTGTTTGAAGAGATAAATTAAAAATGTTAGATATTGGTTCAGAGAGTTACATTTTGCATTCCTTAAGAACCCTTGCAAAAAGCTCATCAGGACCAGGCGATTTTTTTTGTTTCAGGCGGTCTATTTGTTTCATAACCATTTCGCTAGTGACTGTGATATTACATAATTTATCTTCTTCTGGGCCTCTTTAAAAATTAATTACTGGGATATTATTAATGTCTTCCTGTGTGAAAACCGAGAGAAAATAATTATTAAAAATAGAGCACATATCATTCTCCTTGTCAGTAAGATGCCCAGAGTTATTTTTAAGGGGACATATCTTATCCCTAACTTTTGTTCTATAAACCTGGAAAAAACTTTTTGGGTTAGTTTTTGAATCCCTAGCAATTTTATTTTCATAGTCCCGTTTAGCCTTTCTTATTCCCTTTTTAACGTCCCTCTTAATGTCAGTATACTGATTTATAAGATGACCCTCACCTCTTTTTATATGCCTATAAATTCCTTTCTTCTGAACTAAAAAATACTTAAGCCTATTATTCATCCATTTTGGGTCATTTCTACTTGATCTAATTTCTTTATACGGGATAAATTTTCTTTGGGCAGCCTGTATAGTCTTAAGAAAACTATCATATTGATACCTCTCTTCGTCACCCCAGTCCACAGTTGATAAGTGTTCTCTAAGTCCATTATAATCTGCTAATCGAAAATCTGGGACCGTTACTGAATTATCCCTACTATCATACATCCATTCAATGCTAAAGGTAATTGACTTGTGGTAGCTTAGCCGAGTTCCTCTGTAATTTCTAAATTATTAACAAGGGTTTCTTGCTTGTCAGAACCAAGTCAAGTAGGTTATTTACCCTTGTAGGTTCTGTTACAAACTGCTTCAAAAGCAATCCTGAACTACTTCAAAAAGTCGTTAGATTCTAAATTCCTGTCAAGAAATTCCAATCAATCTGACTAAAGTTAAAATCGCTTAGAATTACTACGTTATCGTGCCTTGTGGCCTTAACAATTTCCTCCCAAAGTAGTCTCCCTTTTTCCCTATCTAAGTTGTTAGTGTCTTACTTCTGGTGTTGTTAGTGTCTTACTTCTGGTGTTGTTAGTGTCTTACTTCTGGTGTTGTTTGTGTCTTACTTCTCGTGTTGTTTGTCTCTTCCTTCTGATGATGTTAGTGTCTTACTTCTGGTGTTGTTAGTGTATTCCTGCTGGTGTTGTTAATGTCTTCCTTCTGGTGTTGTTAGTGTCTTCCTTCTGGTGTTGTTAGTGTCTTACTTCTTGTGTTGTTAGTGTCTTACTTCTGGTGTTGTTAGTGTCTTAATTCTGGTGTTGTTAGTGTCTTACTTCTGGTGTTGTTAGTGTAATCCTTCTGGTGTTGTTAGTGTCTTCCTTCTTGTGTTGTTAGTGTCTTGCTTTTGGTGTTGTTAGTGTCTTATTTCTGGTGTTGTTAGTGTCTTCCTTCTGTTGTTGTTAGTGTCTTCCTTCTGGTGTTGTTAGTGTATTACTTCTGGTGTTGTTAGTGTCTTAATTCTGGTGTTGTTAGTGTCTTCCTTCTGGTGTTGTTAGTGTCTTTCTTCTGGTGTTGTTAGTGTCTTACTTCTGGTGTTGTTAGTGTCTTACTTCTTGTGTTGTTAGTGTCTTACTTCTGGTGTTGTTAGTGTCTTACTTCTGGTGGTGTTAGTGTCTTCCTTCTGGTGTTGTTAGTGTCTTTCTTCTGGTGTTGTTAGTGTCTTACTTCTGGTGTTGTTAGTGTCTTACTTCTTGTGTTGTTAGTGTCTTACTTCTGGTGTTGTTAGTGTCTTACTTCTGGTGGTGTTAGTGTCTTCCTTCTGGTGTTGTTAGTGTCTTCCTTCTGGTGTTGTTAGTGTCTTCCTTCTTGTGTTGTTAGTGTCTTACTTCTGGTGTTGTTAGTGTCTTACTTCTGATGTTGTTAGTGTCTTACTTCTGGTGTTGTTAGTGTCTTACTTCCGGTGCTGTTACTGAAGATAAATTACCAGAAACTGATGAAGTCTCCATTGTTAGCACTAGTGCTGAAGATAGAAACTAGACAGGAACACACCCACCAATATGGAATACAATGGGGAACACAGTTACAAAAAAACAGGGCAAACGGTAACCAGGCTTATGTGAATATTATGCACTTGGTATCTGCAGGCATGGAATATCTGGGAAAACAGATGGGACATGCAATTATGATCACCCCAGAAAATGCCGTGCCCATATGAAAACAGGAAAATGCAACCTCCCGTCCTGTATAGATAAGATTTCTTCGGATTTTTTACCCTGAAATGTGCCACTCATCAGTTCAGGAAAGACAGTGCTATAACTTATATTGCCAGGCACACCACCTAAAGCGTACAAGACGGCACAGAACATCCAGACCATGGGAAAACCTGGGTAGCCACAGCCACTCCGAGAGAGATTTTTTTAGTGCCAGGAAGGAAAAAACTGACAGGAAATGACAGAAATCCTATACCAACTGCAATCATTTCAGGAGTGGAATCACAGTCAATGGCCTCCACTCCAAAACAACAGATATTAGTGCCAGGAAAAAAGACCCCTTCCATACCACAAATACCACCAATCCAACGACATTCATTTTTGCAAATATACAGGGTCTAAAGCCAGCAACAAACCTCAAGATACCTTACATCCGTGGTCTGCTTACAGAGTCAAATGCTATGTTTGCGGCTTTCACAGAGACCCACATAAGGGATCACTTGGACAATGAAATATGGATCCCAGGCTACAACCTATACAGATGTGACAGAAAGAACAGGCAAAAGGGGGTTGGTCTGTATATCACAGAGTCACTTATATGTTCAGAACTACTAAATGCCTCAAATGATGTAGTTGAAGTATTAGCAATAAATATCGAGAATCAAAACCTGGTCATCGTAGTTGTATACAAGCCTCCGGATGCAACGTCCCAACAATTCCAGGAACAGCTTCTGAAAATTGACCACTGTTTGGAAAATCTTCCAGCTCCTGCCCCCAACATCTTGCTCCTGGGCGATTTCAACCTAAGGCACCTAAAATGGAGAAATATTGCAAACAATGTGGTAGCAGAGATAACACCAGGAGGCATCTCAGATGAAAACTCGCACGCACATGAACTTTTAAATCTCTGCACCAAATTCACCGTAAACCAGCAAATAGTAGAGCCTACAAGATTAGAGAATACGCTGGACCTCATCTTCACCAACAATGATGATCTGATACGAAATGTCATCATATCAAAAACAATATACTCAGATCACAACATAATAGAGGTCCAGACATGTATGTGGGGAGCCCCATATCGACAAAATATGATCAGCCGCAAGGGAGCCTTCTCCAAATTCAACTTCAATAACAAAAACATAAGGTGGGACCAAGTAAACCATGTCCTAAATGATATAAACTGGGAAGATAGCCTAAGCATCACGGATCCTAACCTATGTCTAGAACAAATTACCTCTGTGGCACTTAAGGTTTGCTCAAGGCAAATTCCCTTAAGGAAAAGAAGGAGAAGATGTAAACTCGAAAGAGAGAGGCGATCCCTATACAGGCGAAGGCAGAGAATAACGGAGCGGCTACAAGAGGCAAATATATCTGAAATACGTAGGGAGACGCTGGTCAGAGAAATAGCAAACATCGAATTAAAACTAAAAGAATCTTACAGGAATCAAGAAACGCGGGAAGAACTAAAAGCCATAAATGAAATTGAAAGAAACCCAAAGTATTTCTTTTCTTACGCCAAATCAAAGTCGAGAACAACATCCAGTATTGGGCCCCTACTTAAACAGGATGGGTCCTACACAGATGACAGCAAGGAAATGAGTGAGTTACTAAAGTCCCAGTATGACTCAGTTTTTAGCGAGCCGCTAACCAGACTGAAAGTCGAAGACCTAAATGAATTTTTTATGAGAGTGCCACAGAACTTAGCAGATGCATGCCTATCTGACATTACCCTAACGCCAAATGACTTCGAAAAGGCAATAAATGACATGTCCATGCACTCCGCTCCAGGCCCAGACTCATGGAACTCCGTGTTCATCAAGAACTGCAAGCCCCTATCACGTGCTTTTATCATCCTATGGAGAGGGAGCATGGACACTGGCGTCGTCCCGCAGGTACTAAAAACAACAGACATAGCTCCACTCCACTACAGACCAATAGCGCTAACGTCCCATATCATAAAAATCTTTGAAAGGGTTCTAAGAAGGAAGATCGCCACTCATCTAGATACCCATCAACTACACAACCCAGGGCAGCATGGGTTTAGAGCAGGTCGCTCCTGTCTGTCCCAAGTACTGAACCACTACGACAAGGTTCTAGACGCTCTAGAAGACAAACAAAATGCAGATGTTATATACACAGACTTTGCAAAAGCCTTTGACAAGTGTGACCATGGTGTAAAAGCACACAAAATGCGTGATAAAGGAATAACAGGAAAAGTGGGTAGATGGATCTATAATTTCCTAACAAGTAGAACACAAAGAGTAGTAAGTCAACAGGGTAAAGTCTGAGGCGGCTACAGTGAAAGCTCTGTTCCAAAGGCACAGTACTCGCTCCCGTCTGTCCTCATCCTCATATCGGACAGACAGGGATATAAGCCACAGTCCCGTGTCTTCCTTGCAGATGACACCGATCTTAGCAAGTACCCACGTTGAAGACACAGAAAGACTCCAAGCGACTTAAAACCAAATCTTTAAATGGGCTGCAGAAAATATATAGGGGAAGCTCAGATGAGAAATTTCAATTACACAGTTATGGAAAACGTAAAGATATTAAAATCTCATCGAGTACAAAAAATTCAACCACACAATAGAGCGAAAACTAATGTCAAAGACCCAGGAGTGATCAGTCAGGATCTCACCTTCAAAGACCATAACACCATAGCAACGCATCGAAAAAGTGACAGGATGCATAAAATAAAACCAGGGAACATCCATGTTGAAATTTCTTCAGGTGCTGTTCTATCTAGAAGACTCGGAGATGTAACACCCCAATGAAAAGAGGGGGCCACTAGCATTGTGAGACAACACAAATGTTAGGGCCCAAGACTTCAACTGCCTCAAGCAGGCTTTTGGACAGGCACCAGTCGGTTTGACCAGCCAGGGGGTTCGACGTTGGACTGCGTGGCCAGCAGTAACAGCCTGGGTTGATCAGCTGATCCAACATGAGGCGGTCACAGACCGGGCCGCGGGGTGACCCTGAACTCTCCAGTTATACTCTCCAAGTGTTGTTAGTGTCTTACTTCTGGTGTTGTTAGTGTCTTCTTCTTGTTGTTAGTGTCTTTACCTGGTGTTGTTAGTGTCTTACTCTGTGTTGTTAGTGTCTTACTTCTGTGTTGTTATCTTCTAGTGTTGTTAGTGTCTTCCTTCTGGTCTTGTTAGTGTCTTACTTCTGGTGTTGTTAGTGTCTTACTTCTGTGTTGTTAGTGTCTTACTTGTTGTTGTTAGTGTCTTACCCTTTTGGTGTTGTTAGTGTCTTACTTCTGGTGTTGTTAGTGTCTTACTTCTGGTGTTGTTAGTGTCCTTTTTTAGTCTTACTTTGGGGTTGTTAGTTTTTGGGGTTTTTCCTTCTGGTGTTGTTAGTGTCTTACTTTGGTGTTGTTAGTGTCTTCTTCTTGTTGTTAGGGGGTGTCTTACTTCTGTGTTGTTAGTGTCTTCTGGGTGTTGTTGGTGTTAGTGCCTCTTCTGGTGTTGTTAGTGTTCTTACTTCTGGTGTTGTTAGTGTCTTCCTTCCTCTGGTGTTGTTAGTGTCTTCTGTATACCACGAGCGGACAAGTCTCCTCAATGAATATAGCAGCAACACTTTTAATATGTACAGAAGGGGCGCCATATACTCTGTGCTATTGCATCAAGATCACTTATATTTTTTTCGCGAACACCTGATTAGTTGAGACGATACCTTCCGATTCAAAAATGTTTTCGTTAAACTGTTAGTGTAGATGGTTGTTGACGAGGGGATGACCTCACACGGTGCAACCACGCCGTCAGCCTTCACTACTCTCCGTGTCTGCTGTTGGCATTTGTTAGTGGCCCCGTTTGATCAACGGTCGAATCAAACGATTGTCCGTGTTGCGTTGATGTGGCTATTTTACGACTATCTGACTTTCATTTACTATTATGTTACATATGTCCTGCCCTCCTGCAGTATGGGGATGATATTTTCCGTTGTTTGGAACATCTCACGCTATCAGTCAGCCGAGGGTCGTCATCGCCGCTTCGTTTCTTGGTCGGCGTTCTCTGTCCAGGAGTTAAAATGCATTCATAGAATTAAAATTAACATCCTGATAGAATCCTGTTCCAAAATTTCAATTTACAGTGTATGTTTTACTTTTTCTTGCCACTACACAAAAATTAACTTGCACTTGTTGATACTTTTCATTAACATTTCCATCGATCTTATCCTCACATATCTTTGGCTACAGCACAGGAGTCATTCTTGTGCCTTTTCTGTCAAACTCTCCACACTTTGAACTGTCGACCATCAGTAATATTTTCTGGACGTTGTACTTGTACATGAGTTTTACCCACACTGGGGACACTAGTAGCGTCTTAATCTACGGATTACTCAGTGAACGATGTCCAACTGTTGTTTGCATGTTGAGTTTAGGACACTCGTTAGCAAAATGCCCCCACTCTCACATATACGACAAGTCTTCTTCTGTTGGCCTGCATACGTTACTAAGACGTGTGACGAAACTGTACCATTATTAACGTATGATGGTGACTGGGTGTCCCAATACATTTTAATCACACCCGTCCCATCTAATAAACCTTCCAGCGGTGACACTGACATACTTCCAATTTTACGTCATCCACAGTACTTTCCAAACGTACCACTTAAATACACCATAAGCTTCAAAGAGTAATCCATGGATAAGGATCCATAGGTATATAGTAGATATCTTTGTATTACTTTCTGTAACCCATTTATATCCATTTCAGAGTATTGAAAAGACGACACTTAACGAAAGTATTCTGCGTTGTCGTTCAACTTCACAAGCGTCGTCTGGTGATTCCTTATTGCAATACCGCGAATATATTCTTCCATTATTTCATATATATCTGAATTATTCTTACAAGTAATTCTACTGAACTGTGTTGCGGAACGACCCTTGACTTAGATCCAAAGCCACAGCCTGAACCTTTTCTAGTATAATTGCCTTCCATTGTGGAACAAGCGGCTTCCGTGCTAAACTCTTTCTTGCGGATGTGTTGCTAGCACGGCTGCCAATCAGCGAATATCACGTTAGAATGTATGGCCCAGGTCTTATTCTAGAGATGACCCGCCTTTCAAATTTCACATTAGATGCAGGAAGAGGAGGTGTTGATTCCCCGGGGAATTCTCCGGCCCGGATCTTT
>WNWK01012729.1:0-15000 GCA_009830355.1 Cherax destructor | reverse complement strand
TCCTCCTTTCTTATGTTCTTATGTTCTTAAAAGAAATATTCATATTATTTTCAAAACTGCTTTTAATGAAACATGATTCTATTATATTTCTCTCAACCATGGACTTGCTTGATACAACCTTCTCAGCATTTTGAAAATCAATTGGATGGTTAAAATCTCTCACATGAATAAATAGAGCATTAGAATCTTGTCCAGTTCTAATGCTATATTTATGTTGTTTTAATCTTAGTTCAAGACTTTTACCAGTTTGACCATAATAAACTTTATCGCATATTTTACAGGGAATCTTATAGACACATCCGTCAGCATTTTGGGGGGAATTTTTTATCAAAAGTCTTTTTACTGTATCAAGATTTTTAAATACAACTTTGATATTAAAATTCTTAAGAAAGGAAGGCATATCAACCAAGTTTTCATGGTAAGGGAGAACCAACATATTTTTGGTTGAATAAGGTTGGTTGTCCCTTTTTGGATTGTAAAAAGTATTCCTAGCTATTTTAAAAGATTTATCAATTATATTTCTTGGGTATTTTAAATCATTAGATATTTCATAAATTTTAGAGATTTCTTCATCTATGAACTCTGGACTACAAATACGTAAAGCTCTCAAAAACATTGAAGAAAAAACCGACACTTTAACTATATCTTGATGTGAAGAGTAATAGTGTACATAGGAACAATTATTTGTAGGTTTTCTGTAAATTTTAAATTTAAAATCAATATTACCCTTAATAATAAAAACATCTAGGAAGGGCAATGAGTTATTTACTTGAATTCAACAGTAAAATTTATAGAATGAGCTAAGCTATTTAATTTAACAAGGAAATGGTTTATATCTACTTCCTTAGGCATAAGGCACAAAATATCATCAACATATCTATACCACTTAGCTCTATTGGGAAGGATAGTGTTAAGCAATCTTGTTTCGAAAAATTCCATATATAAGTTACTAAGAACAGGTGAAAGAGGATTTCCCATTGCCATACCAAACTTCTGAGTGTAAAACTCATCATTAAATACAAATTTTGCATCAACAATACAAAGTTTAATAAGTTTAATGATAGTAGGAACTGGCAATGGTAAATCATAATTAACCAGTTCTTCAGATAAGAACCTTAGTAAATCATCAACTGGATGTATGGATTAATAAAAACACACAAACCTGGTAATCCTGTTAGACCAATTATTAGCTCTATAGGTTCAGTTTCGTATAAACTTTCTAAATGGCTTGTTGATATTTTGAGCCCAATTGTTGGAAAAATTTCTAATTTTAATGTTAAAAACAACTTAGATTTAGTTGATAAATTAAGCACCTTGACTGATTTAAATGATTTCAATATGGTTAGTTTTGATGTTACCTCCTTGTTTACAAAAGTTCCAGTTGATGATTTACTAAGGTTCTTATCTGAAGAACTGGTTAATTATGATTTACCATTGCCAGTTCCTACTATCATTAAACTTATTAAACTTTGTATTGTTGATGCAAAATTTGTATTTAATGATGAGTTTTACACTCAGAAGTTTGGTATGGCAATGGGAAATCCTCTTACCTGTTCTTAGTAACTTATATATGGAATTTTCGAAACAAGATTGCTTAACACTATCCTTCCCAATAGAGCTAAGTGGTATAGATATGTTGATGATATTTTGTGCCTTATGCCTAAGGAAGTAGATATAAACCATTTCCTTGTTAAATTAAATAGCTTAGCTCATTCTATAAATTTTACTGTTGAATTCGAAGTAAATAACTCATTGCCCTTCCTAGATGTTTTTATTATTAAGGGTAATATTGATTTTAAATTTAAAATTTACAGAAAACCTACAAATAATTGTTCCTATGTACACTATTACTCTTCACATCAAGATATAGTTAAAGTGTCGGTTTTTCTTCAATGTTTTGAGAGCTTTACGTATTTGTAGTCCAGAGTTCATAGATGAAGAAATCTCTAAAATTTATGAAATATCTAATGATTTAAAATACCCAAGAAATATAATTGATAAATCTTTAAAATAGCTAGGAATACTTTTACAATCCAAAAGGGACAACCAACCTTATTCAACCAAAAATATGTTGGTTCTCCTTACCATGAAAACTTGGTTGATATGCCTTCCTTTCTTAAGAATTTTAATATCAAAGTTGTATTTAAAAAACTTGATACAGTAAAAAGACTTTTGATAAAAAATTCCCCAAAATGCTGACGGATGTGTCTATAAGATTCCCTGTAAAATATGCGATAAAGTTTATTATGGTCAAACTGGTAAAAGTCATGATCGAGGTATACAAGTGGAAAATAGGTATTAACAAAGGGGATATAAATAAGGTCTTGAGGGTATCTCTCCAAGAGAGAACCCGCAATAATGGATTCAAGTTAGATAAGTTTAGATTTAGAAAGGATATAGGAAAGTATTGGTTTGGAAATAGGGTAGTTGATGAGTGGAACAGTCTGCCTAGTAGGGTTATTGAAGCTAGGACCTTGGGTAGTTTTAAATTTAGGTTGGATAAATTCATGAGTGAGAGGGGTTGGATTTGAGTGGGAATTGCACATGAGTAAATAAAATTATCAAATCTTATTTCTTGGGTAGCATTGAAAGTTGGGTTGAACAAGTGTTCTGTTGGTGGGATGGAATGTGAAGGACCTGCCTAGTATGGGCCAACAGGCCTGCTGCAGTGTTCCTCCTTTCTTATGTTCTTATGTTCTTATGTTCTTAAAACAACATAAATATAGCATTAGAACTGGACAAGATTCTAATGCTCTATTTATTCATGTGAGAGATTTTAATCATCCAATTGATTTTCAAAATGCTGAGAAGGTTGTATCAAGCAAGTCCATGGTTGAGAGAAATATAATAGAATCATGTTTCATTAAAAGCAGTTTTGAAAATAATATGAATATTTCTTTTGGTTTATATAAATTGGATTCATTTATAATTAATAAAATTTGGGAAGAATTTAATGATAAATTGGACTAATCTTAATTCTTGGGAAGAGTTTCAGGTCCTTTCTTATTTTCCTCTTCACAGAGTCGTGCGATGTTACGCTACTGTGAGGTGTAGTTTTGTTAGTGTGATGTGACTGTGAGGTGTAGTCTCCCCCCTTATATAAGCCCTTCTTGTCATGTTTCCTGTTATAGTTCCTTGATAATGTGAGTAGTCACGAAAGCGCTTGGAAATCTTCTATTTTTTCATAGTGGTTTTCTTGCATATTTTGATATCACCTGTTTACTGTGATCTTTTTGCATATATATATATATATATATATATATATATATATATATATATATATATATATATATATATATATATATAGTGTGTGTGTTTGTGTGTGTGTGTGTGTGTGTGTGTATGTGTGTTTGTGTGTTTGTGTGTGTGTGAGGTGTATGTGTGTGTGTGTGAGGTTTGTGTGTGTGAGGTGTATGTGTGTGTGTGAGGTTTATGTGTGTGTGTGTGAGGTGTATGTGTGTGAGGTGTATGTGTGTGTGTGAGGTGTACGTGTGTGTGTGTGAGGTGTATGTGTGGAGAAAATTCTCCAAGAGACGGGGGGTATCAGCCCTTTCGAAGGGCCCTGCCCTTTCCGCCCTTAGAAAAGGGCGCCGTCTGGCCCTTAGAAAAGGGCCAGACGGCGTCTCTGGCTTCGACAACAACTTAACTGGTAACAGATGTATGGACCCAAAGAGCCAGAAGTCACGTAGTCATTGACCAGGGTTGCAAGGAATGTAATGAGTGATAGACATTGAGATATGGGACTCTTTACCTTAGCAGGAAATATAGAAAACTGCTATTTCCATTTCTACACTTGAGTTTACAATCTTGTGCTCCAGTGATCTAAATATTTAGAGAACACAAGCTTTTGAATTGCAAATTGTTGCAGTGGTTTGCAAGTGCTGAAATTTAGCTGATATCAGCGATGCCAAGCCCCGCTGAGGTCGGCGTCGCACGAGAGGTTAGACTGAACTCGGCCACAGAAGGGATGGGAGCTGCGACGAAGGGATTTATCCTAACATAGACATTAGTCATGCGCGTCCGTTATTCTAATTTCAATCTCCACAAACGTCGGGAAATCGGATAAGAACTCTGTTCCAGCTCGTTTAGTGAATAAAATCGCGGTATATTCAGAAGTGTGCACAGCTTCTTACTACTGCACTGAAATTGAAGAATGTAAAGGGACAATAAGTGCTTCGTCTAACAAGGCAGTGACTCTTCAACAGCATTCTCCAATCAAGACAGCAATGTCCGGGTGTGAATTAAGGGTCCGTTACAAATACCCAGGTAAGTCTGCTCAGACATGGCTATGTTTATAAAACTGCACATTTGGGAACATGCACATAATCTAGGCAGATTTATCATTCACCCGGTTACTCGTGGGCGATTCCCCCAAACAACGTAAGTAAAACGCCATTAAGTCCATTCAATGACTGATTATATGGCATACGCTCCTTTGGGGCAATATTTTATACTTACATAAATTTTATACATCCATACAGCCCTGTGGGGGATGTGAACGTCTGCATCAACAGCGATTATTGGGATGGCTGCATATTCGTGGATGCATCTACAAGCTAAGTATAGCAACATTAACAATCCACTTTATTGTAGGGGTACATTTCCCCACAGTATGTGTGTGAGATGTATGTGTGTGTGTGAGGCGTATGTGTGTGTGAGGTGTATGTGTGTGTGTGTGTGAGGTGTATGTGTGTGTGAGGTGTATGTGTGTGTGTGAGGTGTATGTGTGTGTGAGGTGTGTGTGTGAGGTGTATGTGTGTGTGTGAAGTTTGTGTGTGTGTGAGATGTATGTGTGTGTGTGAGGTGTATGTGTGTGTGTGAGGTGTATGTGTGTGTGTGAGGTGTATGTGTGTGTGTGAGGTGTATGTGTGTGTGTGTGAGGTGTATGTGTGTGTGAGGTGTATGTGGTTATTGGTTTTAAGGGATTAATGTATGGTGTACTCACATATATGTACTCATCTATATTTGATTTCATAATTTGAATCACAGCTCCTGGCCCCACCTCGTCGCTGATCCTCACTAGGTCCACCCTCTCACTGCTCCAAGAGCTTTATCGTACCTTTTCCTAAAACTATGTATGGATTCCGCCTCTACTTTTTTATTTTCCAGAGTGAGGTGTGTGTGAACATTGTGTGTGTATGTGCGTGTTTGTGTTTGGGTGAATGTGTGTGTACTCACCTATTTGTGGTTGCAGGGGTCTTGTCATAGCTCCTGGCCCCGCCTCTTCAATGATTGTTACTAGGTCATCTCTCTCCTGCTCCATGAGCTTTATCAAACCTAGTCTTAAAACTATGTATGGTTCCTGCCTCCACTACGTCACTTTCTAGGTTATTCCACTTCCTGACAACTCTACGACTGAAGAAATACTTCCTAACATGCCTATGACCCATCTGAGTCTTCAACTTCCAATTGTGACCCTTTGTTTCTGTGTCTCATCTCTGGAACATCCTGTGTTTGTTTACCTTGTCAATTCCTAGCAGTATTTTTTATGTCGTTATCGTGTTTTCCTTAACCCTCCTGTCCTCCAATGTCGTCAGGCCGGTTTCTTTTAACCTCTCCTCGTATGACATTCCACTTAGCTCTGGGACTACTCTTGTTGCAAAACATTTCCACTTTCTCTAATTTCTTGATGTGCTTGACCAGGTGTGGGTTCTAAACTGGTGCTGAATACTCCAATATGGGCCTGACGTACACGGTGTACAGTCATGAACGATTCCTTACTGAGGTATCGGAACGTTATTCTTAGGTTTGCCAGGCGCCCATATGCTGCAGCAGTTATTTGGTTGATGTGCGTTCAGATGTGCTCGGTATTATACTCACCCTAAGATCCTTTTCCTTGAGCGAGGTTTGCAGTCTTTGGCCACATAGCCTATACTCTGCCATCTTCAGCTTAAAGTCACAAGTGCTTCGTCAGGAGCATGCCGCCACTTCTACATACTTTTCATAATTATTTATTCCTTTTAGAGTTGCAAGTTCTACTCCTTTTTGTATTTCTTTGCATTTTTTGTTGGTTTGCTTGCGGTTGTTTGCATATGTAAGTGTGTGTGTGTATGACATGTGTGTGTTAGGTGTATGTGTATATGTGTTTATTCACCTATACTCACCTAAGTGGCTGCATGCCCCGTGTGTGTGTGAGATGTGTGATTGAGGCATCATGTGTTTGTGTAATGTTTGTGTGTGTGTGTGTGTGTGTGTGTGTGTGTGTGTGTGTGTGTGTGTTAGGTGTATGTGTGTGTGATAGGTGTTTGTGTGAAAAATGTGTATAGGTGTGTGTGTGTGTGTGGGTGTACTCACCTATATGTTATTGCAGAGGTCGATTCACAGCTCCTGGCCCCGCCTCTTCGTTGGTCGCTCTTAGATCTACTCTCTCCGTGTTCCAGGTGCTTTATCGTTCCTCTTTCTAGAGCTTTGACTTCCACAGTCTTCATGGTTTTGCACTTGGTGGATTAAACTCCAGGTGCCAGTTGTTGGATCAGGTTTACAGCCTATCCAGATTCTTTTGTAGTTGTATTTAATCCTTATCCATTTGAATTCTCCGTATTAGCTTCTCATCGTTTGTAAAGAAGGACACCTCTGAATCTGTCCCTTCCTTCATGTCATTCACATATACCAGAAACAGCACCTGCTCTTGTGAAACACCACTCGTCATAGACCCCCATTTTGACACCTCGTCTCGTTCCATCACTCGTTTCCTTCCTGTCAGGTATTCTCTGATCCATTGCAGTGTCATTTCTGTTATTCCTGCCTGCTTCTCTATCTCTTGCACTAATCTCTTGTGCAGAACTGTGTCGAAAGCTTTCTTACTTCCTAACATCCCATTGACTCATAGGAGTCTTCAACTTCCAACTGTGACCCCTTGTTTCTGTGTCCCCTCTCTGGAACATCTTGTCTCTGTCCACCTTATCTATTCCACGCAGTATTTTGTATGTCGTTATCATGTCTCCTCTAACCCTCCTGTCCTCTAGTGTCGTCAGGCCGATTTCCCTTAACCTTTCTTCGTAGGACAATCCTCTTAGCTCTGGGACTAGTCTTGTTGCAAACCTCTGCACTTTCTCTAATTTCCTGACGTGCTTGACCAGGTGTGGGTTCGAAACTGGTGCTGCATACTCCAGTATGGGCCTGACGTATATGGTGTACAGAGTCTTGAACGATTCCCTAGTGAGGTATTGGAACGCTATTCTTAGGTTTGCCAGCCGCCTGTATGCTGCAACAGTTATCTGATTTATATGTGCCTCAGGAGATGTGCTCGGTATTATACTCCCACCAAGATCTTTTTCCTTGAATGAGGTTTGCAGTCTTTTGCTACCTAGATTATACTCTGTCAGCGGTCTTCTTTGCCCCTCCCCGATCTTCATGACTTTACATTTGGCAGGGTTAAATTCAAGGAGCCATTTACTGGACCAGGGTTGTAGCCTGTCTAGGTCTCTTTGTAGTCCTACCTGATCCTCAACTGATTTAATTCTTCTCATTAACTTCACATCATCTACAAACAGGGACACTTCTGAGTCTATCCCTTCCGTTATGTCATTCACATATACCAAAAACAGTACAGGTCCTAGGACTGACCCTTGTGGAACCCCACTCGTCACAGGTGCCCACTCTGATACATCGTCACTTACCATGACTCGTTGTTGCCTCCCTATCAGATATTCTCTGACCCATTGCAGTGCTTTTCCTGTTACGTGTGCCTGATCCTCTAGCTTTTGCATTAAACTCTTGTGAGGAACTCTGTCGAAAACCTTCTTGCAGTCCAAGTAAATGCAATCTACCAACCCCTCTTTCTCCTGTCTTCTGTTACCTTGTCATATAACTCCAGTAGATTTGTGACACAGGATTTTCCTGCTCTGAAACCGTGCTGGTTGTCGTTTATAAGCTTGTGTCTTTCTAGGTGTTCCACAACTCTCCTCCTGATGATCTTCTCCATGACTTTGCAGACTATACTCGTCAGTGACACAGGTCTGTAGTTTAATGCCTCGTGTGTGTCTCCTTTCTTAAAAATTGGGATTACATTTGCCATCTTCCACACCTCAGGTAGTTGCCCAGTTTCAATGGAAGTGTTGAAGATTTTTGTTAGTTGCACACTTAACATCTCTGCTCCCTCTTTAAGGACCCACGGGGAAATGTTGTCAGGTCCCACCGCTTTTGAGGTATCGAGTTCACATAACAGCTTCTTCACCTCCTCCTTGGTTGTATGTATTTCATCCAGCACTTCTTGGTATATCTCCCTATTCTGAATTCCTGGAGTCCTTCCTGTCTCCTTTATAAATACTTCTTTAAATCTCATGTTGAGCTCCTCACATACCTCTTGGTCGTTTTTTGTGAACTCCCCACCTTCCTTCCTCAGCCTGATTACCTGGTTCTTGGCTGTTGTTTTCCTCCTGATGTGGCTGTACAACAGCTTTGGGTCAGACTTGACTTTTGATGCTATATCATTTTCGTATTGTCGTTGAGCCTCCCTTCTTACCTGTGCATATTCGTTTCTGGCTCTTCGGCTAATCTCTTTATTTTCCTGGGTTCTTTGTTTTCTGTACTTTTTCCATTCTCTAGTGCACTTAGTTTTTGCCTCCCTACACCTTTGGGTGAACCAAGGACTCGTTCTGGTCTTCCCGTTACTTCTGTTTCCCTTGGTGACAAACCTCTCCTCTGCCTCTTTGCATTTGGTTGTCACATATTCCATCATTTCTTTTACTGGTTTTCCTGCCAATTCTCTCTCCCACTGAACATCTTGTAGAAAGTTCCTCATGCCTGTGTAGTCTTCCCTTTTGTAGTTTCGTTTCTCCCGTCCTATTCCTGCTCTCCTCTCCACTTGTAGCTCAACTATATAATCAAAACGCAGAACCAAATGATCACTAGCTCCAAGGGGCCTTTCATACGTGATATCTTCGTTGTCTGAACTACTCAAGGTGTGTGTGTGTGTGTGTGTGTGTGTGTGTGTGTGTGTGTGTGTGTGTGTGTGTGTGTGTGTGTGTGTGTGTGTGAGTGTGTTGTGTGTGTGTGTGTGTGTGTGTGTGTACTAACCTAGTTGTGGTTGCTTGGGGTCGAGTCATAGCAACTGGCCCCGCCTCTTCACTGGTCGCTACTGGGTCACTCTTCTTAAAGCTATGTATGGATCTTGCCTCCACTACATCACTTCCCAGACTATTCCACTTCCTGACAACTCTGTGACTGAAGAAATGCTTCCTAACGTCCCTGTGATTCATCTGAGTCTTCAACTTCCAACTGTGACCCATTGTTGATGTGTCCCATCTCTGGAACATCCTGTCTTTGTCCACCTTGTCAATTCCTCGCAGTATTTTATATGTCGTTATCATGTCCACCCTGTCCCTTCTGTCTTCCAGGGTCGTCATGTCGATTTCCCTTAACCTTTCTTCATAGGACATATACCTTAGCTCCGGGACTAGTCTTGTTGCAAACCTTTACACTTTCTCTAATTTCTTGACGTGCTTGACCAGGTGTGGGTTCCAGATTGGTGCTGCATTCGACAATATGCGCCTGACGTACACGGTGTACAGAGTCTTGAACGATTCCTTACTGAGGTATCGGAACGCTATTCTTAGATTTGCCAGCCACCTATATGCTGAAACAGTTATCTGGTTGATGTGGGCCTCATGAGATGTGCTCGGTATTATACTCACCCCAGGATCCTTTTCTATGGGTTTCTTTGTCTTTCCCCGATCTTCATTTGGTGGGGTTAAATTCCTGGAGCCAGTTGCTGAACCAGGCTTGCAGACGGTCCAGGTCCCTTTGTAGTCCTCTCTGATCCTCATCTGATTTAATTCTCCTCATTAACTTCACATCATGTACAAACAGGGACATTTCTGAGTTTATCCCTTCCGTTATGTCATTCACATACACCAAAAAACAGCACTGGTCCTAGGACTGACCCCTGTGTAACCCCGCCTGTCACAGGCGCGCACTCTAACACCTCGTCATGTACCATGACTCGTTGTTGCCTCCATGTCAGGTATTCTCTGATCCATTATAGTGCTTTTCCCATTATGCGTGCCTGATCCTCTAGCTTTTGCACTAATCTCTTTTGTGGAACTCTGTCGAAAACCTTCTTGCAGTCCAAGTAAATGCAATCTACCCACCCCTCTTTCTCCTGTCTTCTGTTACCTTGTCATATAACTCCAGTAGATTTGTGACACAGGATTTCCCTTCTCTGAAACCATGCTGGTTGTCGTGTATAAGCTTGTTCATTTCTAAGTGCTCCACCACTCTCCTGATAATCATTTCCATGACTCTGAATACTATACATGTCAATGACACTGACCTGTAGTTTAATGCCTCATGTCTATCACCTTTCTTAAAAATTGGGACTTCATTTGCCGTCTTCCATACCTCAGGTAGTTGCCCAGTTTCAATGAATGTGTTGAAGATTGTTATTAGTGGCACACACACTGCCTCTGGTCCCTCTCTAAGCACCCACGGAAAGATGTCTTCTGGTCCTCCCGCCTTTGAGGTGTTTAGTTCATTTAGCAATGTGTGTGTGTGTGTGTACTCACCTAATTGTGGTTGCAAGGGTCGATACTTAGCTTCTGGCCCCGTCTCTTCACTGGACCGCTACTAGGTCTTATCTCTCCCTGCTCCATGAGCTTGATCATACCTCGTCTTAAAGCTATGTATGGTTCCTGCTTCCACTGCATCACTTGCTAGACTATTCTGGCCGACTTACTAGCCTCCACTTCACCTAGATGCCTATCGGAAAATCGTCTAAACATCTGTATTGACCAGAGCTCCATTCAAATGGTATACCTGGAAAGGGCTCCGGGGGTCAACGCCACCGAGGCCCGATCTGTGACCAGGCCTCATGGTGGATCAGGGCTTGTTCAACCAGGCTGTTACGAACATACGTATCTAAGCTGAGTAAGAGGTCAATAGTAGAGCGGCCGTTACGAAAGCCATATTGACTAGTGGAGAGACTATTGTGTGTCCCTAAATACCACATCAACGTCTACTAGACGTTCCATCACCTTGCAAACCCCAGTGGTAAGAGCAATGGGGCGATAGTGTGAGTTATCATGTCCCGAAGTACCTGGTTTAAGAAAAGGCCGAACATTGGCAGTTTTCCACAGCTGGGGAAGAACTCCTTGCGACCAAATAAGATATAAAAGACGTAAGAGGACTGCGAGGGCTGACAGATGTAAATACTGAAGCATAGGAATATGAATGTCCTTGGGCCCAGTTGCTGATGATCGGCAGACGGAAAGTGTTGACTCTAATTTTATAAATATAAAAGGCATATCTTAAGACTCATCTCTCCTAGAAGAAAAGTATAAGAGCTATAACTCTGAAAGACTTGGATGAAAGAAATGGGGGTCATAGATGGAGCCCTTGAGATATACGAACAAGATGATTTTCAATTTCCATGGCAATTTCAAAAGGGTTTGCAAAGAAAAACATTAGGAAAACTGAAGCCAAATGCAGAACCTATGAAATCCTACGTTTGCTTTTAAACGTCATCATTAAACAGAAAAAGTCTTAAACAGACATTTTCGTCAATGATGAAAAGACTCAGCTCCGTAAGAACGGGAGCTACGTCTGGAGAGTATTTATCACTCAATTTCCGTACTCTTCTTCCAGACTGTACTCAGATAGGAAGCCGAAGTGACGGTAGAAACTTAATTTCGCCAACAAGTGTGTTTAGCTTATCGGATGACACGTCGGGCAGTCACCCTCGCCCACTTAAAATCAAGGAGTCGTTCTGGGGCATTGTGGTAATGACACTGGTCTTATGCGCCACATTTCAAACGCACTACATGAGCACGAGTAGGAGACCACAAAGGCACGCATTTCTAAGGGTGCCTACCTGAGGTTTGAGGGATTGTGTTGGAGGCTGCTGTTAAAACCGATGACAAAAATAACTGTAATAGCTGAGCCGCTGTGGACAAAGGAGGAAGTTCTTCACTAAAAACAGTTTGAAACGAGCAAATGGCCCAATTCCCCCGTTCAAACTGCCAACGTGCATTGCGAGGCAGTCGAGAATACGAATAAGAAGTAGTATAAGAAAATGATGGCTGTTATGTAGATCAGGGACCACAGATTAGACAAAATTGAGTGTATTTGAAGTGGAGCAAATTGAGAGATCTATGCAAGCAAGAGTTTGAGTGTGAGGGTCAAAATGAGCGGGAGTACCTGTACGTATTTAAAACTTGGAGGGGGAGAGAAGTGAGTGGACCCTCCGCAGAGGGAATGATAAACATTAAACTCTCCTAAGAAGAGGAGAGGAGGAGGTGAAGAAGATATCAGAAATGTCACATCAAGAATAGATAAAGACCTGAAGGAGAAATATATAAAGAGCAGACTGTATACCACTTTTCCAAGTAGATACGGAGTGTAGTGCAGTGAAGTACTGACAAGGTCCCGAGAATGTGGTATACCGTGGAGCACAGGAAGTGTACTTTCATTAATGGGTCCAGGGACTGTACCTCAACATTACAGAGGCATATAATGGATCCACAGACTGTACCTCAACATTAGAGAGGCACATAATGGGTCCAGAGACTGTACCTCAACATTACAGAGGCACATAATGGGTCCAGGGACTGTGCCTCAACATTACAGAGGTACATAATGGGTGCAGGGACTGTGCCTCAACATTACAGAGGTACATAATGGGTCCAGGGACTGTACCTCAACATTAGAGGTACATAATGGGTCCAGGGACTGTACCTCAACATTACAGAGGTACATAATGGGTCCAGGGACTGTACCTCAACAATACAGAGGTACATAATGGGTCCAGGGACTGTGCCGCAAAGTTTTGATCCCTGAACAAGTTACAGTGGTAATGAACAAATTACAGTGGTAAGGAACTATTTACATGTTTATATCTGGTCACAATAGTAATGAGTTATTTATGCAAACATGAATTAGATCACATAGGAAAAAAAGTATGATAATAGCATGGCGTATTTATTCAAAGCATGTTCGTTTCTGCATTAAATTTTTATTCAATGTTTGGGATTGAAAGTGATCATTACGATTATTCAGGAAAGGTTTTCTGGTTTCAGGTTTATTTTGTCCCAGTAAATTCCATTATACTTTTGTGAGGTTGAAATCATGAAGAGGGATTATTTACGAAGGACTTTTTAGGTTTTCCAGGAGCTGTCCATCTTTCATTTTCTTTTCACGAAATTCCTCAGCCACAGCCAATGGTGGTTTATATAAGAAGATAACTGACAGAGTTATGATTTATTTTATATCTAAGGTACTTCCACAGTATTCTTATATTTTTTAGGAGATAAAAGTGTCCTTCATGTAGAGACTTAATCATCCCTGCAATTCACTTACAAGCAAATAGAATTTCTCTTCGAAAATCGGCGTTGATGAAGCAAAAAAAAAAAAAATATTAATAATGACTTGCATCTACTAGAAAAATTAATATCTGTTTTTACCAGTCAATGTATATAAGTATTTAGCTTTGTATGTTGGTCGTGAAAGGTGTGATCACGATATTTACGCTTCCCTTTGGCCTCAAAAGGAAAGACGTTTCCACCTTTAGTTCCTCATAGCCGACGTCTAGGTGCATTTCTGCTGACAGCACCAGCTTAGCCAAAGCAACTTTGGCCTCCATCAAGGCAAACCTCATGGCTGAAGAAAGAAGTACAAATTAATGTAAGGAATTCTCTAAGTATATACATAAATCCAAACACACACACACACACACACACACGGGGCCAGGAGCTATGACTCGACCCATGCAACCACAACTATGTGAGTACAACTAGGTGAGTACACACCAGAGGTGTGCACGAAGAGCCAGGGGGAACCGAGGAAGATTGGTCTGGAAAGGAAGAATGGACAGAAGAGCTCAAGATAAGGATGGAACAAGAGTGGGAAAGGAAGCTGGATGAACTTATCACTAAAACAGAGGAGAGGATTGTTGCAGAGAGCAAGAAGCAGGAAACCAGGATACAGAACCTAGAAGATGAACCGAAATTGTTGAAGCAGGATATAGAACCAAAGATCAGGGACATGGCATCAGTAGCAGGAACTCCAATATTCAGCATTGGAACCGAAGGAAAGGAAGGAGGTAAGTCATACAAAGAGGCCCTATCAGGGCACCAGGAGGTCCAGGAAATGTCGAAGAGTAAAATTGGAATGCCAATGAGTACAGGGACATCTGTGAGAGGATTGTAGGTAGGAAAGGTGATAAGCCTCCTGCAGAGGCGCTATCAGGCCACCAAGAGAACCAGGAAATGATAAGGGAAACAACAATGAGAATGCTTAAATTGGACCCAGAGTTGTGGAGGGAAAATCAATGGAAAGAGGAGAGGAAGTGGTCAATTTTTATTCATATGCTTCAGGAGGCCGAAGGGAGGACATATGAAGAAAGATGACAAGGAGAGAAAAAGTAGATTGAAAATACCACCAAACAGGAGAGGAGGACATAAGAAAGAAGGAACACTGCAGCAGGCCTACTGGCCCATGCGAGGCACGTCCAAGTCTCCAACCAGCTTAAGCCAATGCCCCGACCCAGCCAGGTCAGGTTACATTCACTTAAGGAAGGAGCACTGCATCTGACCTAGTAGGATAAGCTAGTCAGGACCAACTCACACCCATCCGCACCCCACCTGGAATTAACCCTCTCCAGGTAGTCAGGTCACTTCCACTAGGAATTAGTACCGCATTCGACCTAGTAGCACAAGCTAGTCAGGTCCAACTCACACCCACACACACCCACTCATGTATTTGTCTAACCTATTTTTAAAACTACACAACGTCTTAGCATCTATGACGGTACTCGGGAGTTTGTTCCACTCATCCACAACTCTATTACCAAACCAGTGCTTTCCTATATTTTTTTTTCTAAATCTGAACTTTTTCAACTTGAAACCATTGCTGCGAGTCCTGTCTTGGCTGGATATTTTCAGCACGCTATTTACATCCCCTTTGTTTATTCCTGTTTTCCATTTTTTTTTTATTTTATTTTTATTAACACATCGACCGATTCCCACCAAGGCAGGGTGGCCCGAAAAAGAAAAAACTTTAAACATC
>WNWK01012728.1:0-58349 GCA_009830355.1 Cherax destructor | reverse complement strand
TGTTGTATAGCCACATCAGGAGGAAAACAACAGTCAAGGACCAGGTAATCAGGCTGAGGAAGGAAGGTGGGAGTTCACAAGAACGACCAAGAGTTATGTGAGGAGCTCAACATGAGATTTAAAGAAGTATTTACAGAGGAGACAGGAAGGACTCCAGGAATTCAGAATAGGGAGGTATACCAACAAGTGCTGGATGAAATACACACAACCGAGGAGGAGGTGAAGAAGCTGCTATGTGAACTCGATACCTCAAAAGCGGTGGGACTTGACAACATTTCTCCGTGGGTCCTAGAGAGGGAGCAGAGACGTTGTGTGTGCCACTAACAAAAATCTTCAACACATCCATTGAAACTGGGCAACTACCTGAGGTGTGGAAGATGGCAAATGTAGTCCCAATTTTTAAGAAAGGAGACAGACATGAGGCATTAAACTACAGACCTGTGTCACTGACGTGTATAGTATGCAAAGTCATGGAGAAGATCATCAGGAGGAGAGTGGTGGAGCACCTAGAAAGACACAAGCTTATAAACGACAACCAGCACGGTTTCAGGGAAGGAAAATCCTGTGTCACAAACCTACTGGAGTTTTATGACAAGGTAACAGAAGTAACACACGAGAGAGAGGGGTGGATAGACTGCATTTTCTTGGACTGCAAGAAGGCGTTCGACACAGTTTCTCACAAGAGGTTAATACAAAAGCTAGAGGATCAGGCACACGTAACAGGAAAGGCACTGCAATGGATCAGAGAATACCTGACAGGGAGGCAACAACGAGTCATGGTACGTGACGAGATGTCAGAGTGGGCACCTGTGACGAGTGGGGTTCCACAAGGGTCAGTCCTAGAACCTGTACTGTTTTTGATATATGTGAATGACATAACGGAAGGGATAGACTCAGAAGTGTCCCTGTTTGCAGATGATGTGAAGTTAATGAGAAGAATTAAATCAGTCGAGGATCAGGCAGGACTACAAAGAGACCTGGACAGGCTACAAGCCTGGTCCAGTAACTGGCTCCTTGAATTTAACCCTGCCAAATGTAAAGTCATGAAGATCAGGGAAGGGCAAAGAAGACCGCAGACAGAGTATAGTCTAGGTGGCCAAAGACTGCAAACCTCACTCAAGGAAAAAGATCTTGGGGTGAGTATAATACCGAGCACATCTCCTGAGGCACACATCAATCAGATAACTGCTGCAGCATACGGGCGGCTGGCAAACCTAAGAATAGCGTTCCAATACCTCACTAAGGAATCATTCAAGACTCTGTACACCATATACGTCAGGCCCATACTGGAGTATGCAGCACCAGTTTGGAACCCACACCTGGTCAAGCAAAGAAATTAGAGAAAGTGCAGAGGTTTGCAACAAGACTAGTCCCAGAGCTAAGGGGATTGCCCTACGAAGAAAGGTTAAGGGAAATCGGCCTGACGACACTAGAGGACAGGAAGGTTAGGGGAGACATGATAACGACATATAAAATACTGCGAGGAATTGATAAGGTGGACAGAGACAAGATGTTCCAGAGAGGGGACACAGAAACAAGGGGTCACAATTGGAAGTTGAAGACTCCTATGAGTCAAAGGGATGTTAGGAAGTATTTCTTCAGTCATAGAGTTGTCAGGAAGTGGAATAGCCTAGAAAGTGACGTAGTGGAGGCAGAAACCATACATAGTTTTAAGACGAGGTTTGATAAAGCTCATGGAGCAGGGAGAGAGAGGACCTAGTAGCAATCAGTGAAGAGGCGGGGCCATGAGCTATGAATCGACCCCTGCAACCACAAATAGGTGAGTACAAATAGGTGAGTACACACACACACACACACACACATATATATATATTTTTTTTTTTTTTTTTTTAACACATCGGCCGATTCCCACCAAGGCAGGGTGGCCCGAAAAAGAAAAACTTTCATCATCATTCACTCCATCACTGTCTTGCCAGAAGGGTGCTTTACACTACAGTTATAAAACTGCAACATTAACACCCCTCCTTCAGAGTGCCGGCACTGTACTTCCCATCTCCAGAACTCAAGTCCGGCCTGCCGGTTTCCCTGAATCCCTTCATAAATGTTACTTTGCTCACACTCCAACAGCACGTCAAGTATTAAAAACCATATGCCTCCATTCACTCCTATCAAATACGCTCACACATGCTTGCTGGAAGTCCAAGCCCCTCGCACACAAAACTTCCTTTACCCCCTCCCTCCAACCTTTCCTAGGCCGACCCCTACCCGCCTTCCCTCCACTACAGATTTATACACTCTCGAAGTCACTCTGTCTCGTTCCATTCTCTCTACATGTCCAAACCACCTCAACAACCCCTCCTCAGCTCTCTGGACAATCGTTTTGGTGATCCCGCACCTCCTCCTAATTTCCAAACTCCGAATTCTCTGCATTATATTCACACCACACATTGACCTCAGACATGACATCTCCACTGCCTCCAGCCTTCTCCTCGTTGCAACATTCATCACCCATGCTTCACACCCATATATATATATATATATATATATATATATATATATATATATATATATATATATATATATATATATATATATATATATATATATTATTATGTATATATCTGTATATGCCATCATTATATAAACAATGTATCTCTTAAATCTTTTGTACCATATTATGTAGTAAAATATACCTATATATATATATATATATATATATATATATATATATATATATATATATATATATATATATATTTCCCAGTAAAAGTGGGCCTTAGACAAGGATGTGTGATGTCACCGTGGTTGTTCAATATATTTATAGATGGGGTTGTAAGAGAAGTGAATGCGAGGGTCTTGGCAAGAGGTGTTGGGCTAAAGATAAAGAAGCAAATACAAAGTGGGAGTTGTCACAGTTGCTTTTGCTGATGACACTGTGCTTTTGGGAGATTCTGAAGAGAAGTTGCAGAGGTTGGTGGATGAATTTGGTAGGGTGTGTAAAGAAGAAAATTGAAAGTGAATATAGGAAAGAGTAAGGTGATGAGGATAACAAAAAGAATAGGTGACGAAAGATTGGATATCAGATTGGAGGAGAGAGTATGGAGGAGGTGAATGTATTCAGATATTTGGGAGTGGACATGTCGGCGGATGGGTCTATGAAGGATGAGGTGAATCATAGAATTGATGAGGGGAAAGGGTGAGTGGAGCACTTCGGGGTCTGTGGAGACAAAGAACCTTGTCCATGGAAGTAAAGAGGGAATGTATGAGAGTATAGTTATACCAACGCTCTTATATGGGTGTGAAGCATGAGTGATGAATGTTGCAACGAGGAGAAGGCTGGAGGCAGTGGAGATGTCATGTCTGAGGTCAATGTGTGGTGTGAATATAATGCAGAGAATTCGGAGTTTGGAAATTAGGAGGAGGTGCGGGATTACCAAAACGATTGTCCAGAGAGCTGAGGAGGGTTGTTGAGGTGGTTTGGACATGTAGAGAGAATGGAACGAGACAGAGTGACTTCGAGAGTGTATAAATCTGTAGTGGAGGGAAGGCGGGGTAGGGGTCGGCCTAGGAAAGGTTGGAGGAGGGGTAAAAGAAGTTTTGTGTGCGAGGGCTTGGACTTCCAGCAAGCATGTGTGAGCGTATTTGATAGGAGTGAATGGAGGCATATGGTTTTTAATACTTGACGTGCTGTTGGAGTGTGAGCAAAGTAACATTTATGAAGGGATTCAGGGGAAAACCGGCAGGCCGGACTTGAGTTCTGGAGATGGGAAGTACAGTGCCGGCACTCTGAAGGAGGGGTGTTAATGTTGCAGTTTTATAACTGTAGTGTAAAGCACCCCTCTGGCAAGACAGTGATGGAGTGAATGATGATGAAAGTTTTTTTTTTCGGGCCACCCTGCCTTGGTGGGAATCGGCCGATGTGTTAATAAAAAAATATATATATATATATATATATATATATATATATATATATATATATATATATATATATATATAGATAAAGTGTACAGTGACAACAGTACTGTTGAGAAGGTTCATGATAACAGTACTGTTGAGAAGGTTCATGAAAACAGTACTGTTGAGAAGGTTCATGACAACAGTACTGTTGAGAAGGTTCATGACAACAGTACTGTTGAGAAGGTTCATGACAACAGTGTTGCCAAGCTGGCTTGTTATCTGTTACCAATGGAGTGATTGACCCCAGGAAGTTGATACTAGTGTTGCCAGGTCAAGTGTGTGTGTATGTGTGTGTGTGTGTGTGTGTGTGTGTGTGTGTGTGTGTGTGCGTGTGTGTGTGTGTGTGTGTACTCACCTAATTGTACTCACCTAATTGTGGTTGCAGGGTTCGAGACTCAGCTCCTGGCCCCGCCTCTTCGCTGTCCGCTACTGGGTCTCTGCTCTCCCTGCTCCATGAGCTCTATCATACCTCGCCTTAAAACTATGTATGGTTCCCGCCTCCACTATATCTTTCTCTAGACTATTCCACTTCCTGACTACTCTGTGGCTGAAGAAATGCTTCCTAACATCCCTTTGACTCATCTGAGTCTTCAGCTTCCAGTTGTGTCCCCTTGTTTCTGTGTTCCCTCTCTGGAACATCCTGTCCCTGTCTACCTTGTCGATTACCCGCAGTATTTTGTATGTCGTTATCATGTCTCCTCTGACCCTTCTTTCCTCCAGTGTTGTTAGTCCTATTTCCCTCAACCTTTCTTCATAGGACAGACCCCTGAGTTGTGGAACTAGCCTTGTCGCAAACTTTTGCACTTTCTCTAGTTTCTTTACGTGCTTGACCAGGTGTGGGTTCCAGACTGGTGCTGCATATTCTAGTATGGGCCTGACGTACACGGTGTACAGTGTCTTGAACGATTCCTTGTTTAGGTAACGGAACGCTAATCTTAGGTTTGCCAGTCGCCCATATGCTGCCGCAGTTATCTGGTTGATGTGTGCCTCCGGAGACGTACTTGGCGTTATACTCACCCCAAGGTCTTTCTCCTTTGCCGAGGTTTGTAGCCCTTGTCCACCTAGCCTGTACTCTGTCAGCGGTCTTCTTTGTCCTTCTCCGATCTTCATGACTTTGCATTTGGTGGGATTGAATTCGAGAAGCCAGTTGCTAGACCAGATGTCAAGCTTGTCCAGGTCTGTTTGAAGTCCTGCTTGGTCCTCTTCCGATGTGATGTGTGTGATGTGTGTGTGTGTGTGTGTGTGTTTGTGTGTGTGTGCATGTGTGTGTGTGTTGTGTGTACTCACCTAGTTGTACCCACCTAGTTGTGGTTGCAGGGGTCGATTCACAGCTCCTGGCCCGCCTCTTCACTTGCCGCTACTAGGTCACTCTCCCTGCGCCATGAGCTTTATCATACCTCTTCTTAAAGCTATGTATGGATCCTGCCTCCACTACATCACTCTTCAGACTATTCCACTTCTGTCGTGTCAGTAAATATGTATACACCTGTGTAGTGTATTGCAGTATAGTAACCCCAGACGTTACATGTACGCTCCCTTGTTACTGTGACGTCAGAGCTCCCGCTCCTTGTGGCTACTACGTCAGAGGCTTTCCCCTCACTTCTAGGCCGACATAAAGCTGGACAGACGTGGCGGGTACCTCTCCTCTCAGACTCCGTTAATATACCGAACCAACCTACTGAGTGTGTCCTTTGACAACCTATATATCTCTCGAACCCATCCCGATAAATGGTGGCAGCGGTGGGATCAGATGCCTAGGGTGCCGGAGGTATCCCGGACAGCCTTGAGTGCTGAGCCTATCCTTGCAATGTCACTAGTTCAAGTAGTAGTTCCTCTCCAAGGGACGCTTTGTTGAAGAAAGACTACTTGAAATGAGTTATTCTATCTCTCGCTGATGCAACAGCAATTGCAGAAAGCCGTTTATGTTGCTAGTGTATTCACTAGAGTGCCAGTTGTTGTCCCTCGTGTTCCAGATAGTGATCTTTCCAGTTGACAGTAATCCTTTGCAGAGTACAGTGTCGTGTGTCGAGTAATTATTACCTGCAGTAAGAGATAGTGAGAACCGTTCTCCTTTGTGTTATTGAGCTAACTATTTCAGCCGGGGAGAGATCCATCCACTCCACCGAGCCTGTTCATTCCTTCAGTAGGAAAGTGATCCTAAGCCTTGAGCTAAAGATAGAAAATTAGAAAATCCAGTTTAGAACTGAATTATTGACTGTGTGTTTTGTTATCAGATTTCCAGTATCTAGTAAGATTTTTGTGTGTTCAAGTTCTCTCCGAGTTCTGAGTTTTAACAGTATGACCGTCTGCTAGCTGAGTCTATCTTTCCTGTTAAAACTTCTTCCCTGTAAATATTTATTCTTCCTCGGAAGCCGTAGAGTGCATGAATATATATCGATTGATCGATCAAATATCAAATTTGTAATTGTAATATGTATATATATAATGCATTATCTCAAGATCCATTCAAATTCTCTTTGAACCATTAACTCAAGAAGTGTGATAGTAAGATTAGTTATTAATTAATTATCAAGTCGATTTATTCCTGTTATAATTTTTTATTAGTTCTAAGTTATAATATGTTTGCTATTGTATAGATTCACCCAGTGCACCTGTCTGTTCAGCCTATAGAGTTGTCTAGTATGCCGATATGGCATACGTAACATAGCCGAGCTGTCGTGTCAGTAAATATGTATACACCTGTGTAGTGTATTGCAGTATAGCAACCCCAGATGTTACATGTATGCTCCCTTGTTACTGTGACGTCAGAGCTCCCGCTCCTTGTGGCTACTACGTCAGAGGCTTTCCCCTCACTTCTAGGCCAACATAAAGCTGGACAGACGTGCTGTGTACCTCTCCTCTCAGACTCCATTAATATACTGAACCAACCTATTGAGTGTGTCCTTTGACAACCTATATATCTCTCGAACCCAACCCGATACTTCCTGACAACTCTGTGACTGAAGAAATACTTCCTAACATCCCTTTGATTCATATATCGAGGTCCATTTTCGTCTTCTTGGTAGCGGGAATGAATGATAAGGCTTCGGAGGCTTCTTACTTTATTTGCGGTATGGGTACACAGGCTGTGTGTTTGTGACCAGGTCCCAAGGGGCCATGCCCGAGGGAGAGAGAGACGGATCAGTAGGCCTGTTGACTGAGTGATGCCTGGGCGAGAAGTGAGAAAGAAACATGGTGGGGCAGACTGATGTGGGTATGCCTATAGGTGGCAGCACATGTATGGCGCGAAATATGAACTCAGCTGGCAGACAGCATGCCACCTCTGTAATTTGCTGTTTTCTTCTAACAGCAGGTTTAGTGCTGAAGGGGGTAGCGTGGGTTGAATGGATACGGCCGTGGACTAGACTTGCTTTATTAAGGCGAAGGTGTAGGTACACACGGGCAGAAACACGAGGGGACTGAACACCAGACCGCTTGGGGGATGTTGATTCTAGGAGGTAAGCCGGTGAAGTGGGCCACTTGGGCATAGTGTCTCACTGACCTGAATAGGCCTACAGAGGGCAGCACTGGAGTGCCGCGAGATATGAAACTTGAAACTAACAGGCAGCATAGGCTGTCTACATCCGCTCGGCACACAAAATAAAACATATATACATGAACATGTGGACATGGAAAAAAAACTTCCTCCAGAGAGGGAAGAAAAAAAAAAGGGTGAGCTTCATGGTCTAAGGCAGTGAGCGTCGATGCAGCACTGCATGCCTTCCTGCGTCGGGACAGCTGCTACAACACAGGAGACATCGCTGCAGCTGAGCTGTGATGTAACAGGGTAAGGTCTCTTCTGGTACGGTGAAGCAGTCATCGTAGTAATCGCTAAAGGGTTCACTCAACCTGGGGCACAACCTGCTGGTGCCCTCGAGTGAGGCGTCGTCAGTAGTCGCACCAGGGCAGGACTTCAGGCAAGTGACTCAGGAGGACATTTCTCGACTGGTACTGTCGCTGGGGCTGTCACTGCTGATGAGTGTGGAGGGAGTCATGACAGGGACGACTCGACGAAACATCTGGAGGTCGTAACAGCATACACCTTACTGCAGTGAGTGGGTTAACAGTCAAAGTGACATCATCTTTGTGCAAGCTGCTCACTGAAGCTGTGACACCAGGCTGACAGTCGCCTGCCGACAGGCTTAACTGCGGCTTGACAAGTGACATTCTCTCAACAGTTGAAGTTACAGCAGAGGAAAGGTCTAAGTGTCCCCAGACTGGACTCTACCTATAACTGTACTCTGATGGTCAGAAGGTGAAGTGGAACGGGTCTCGATGGAAGAATCGTGGTGGGTACAATTCAGCAGAGGCATCTATGAGCGGTGAACAATAAAGAGCTTTCTGTACAAGGGCTCGATGCTCGTAACTGATGCCTGGACTGACTAATATCAGCTGTCAAGCGCACGGGGCATGGGGTCACACCGAGTGACAAAGTAACACACAGGTGCTACATGGGACACACGAGAAACTGCACACACATACTACACATGCGGTACAACATGGCTTACTAGCAAATGACACTTTTCTGTGCAAAAATCGACACTAAGCAATACACGAACATATGAGAACACTGAGAGGAATTAATGAACACTTGACCTCGACCTCGCGAGTGAAGTCAGCAGGCGTCAAGCGATGGGTGAGGTAGGCGAGGAACCCAGCCATTCCCTACTCTCACCTCACAACACATGAGGGAGACACCCCAATGGACCCCAATGGAAATAAGTTACTCTGACTTTTTTGGGTTATCCCAGGTTTTCTACACATACGCTGCTATGTATGATAATCTATGTAACTGTATTTGTGTATACCTGAATAAACTTACTTACACCCACACTAGATGCTGAAATCACCACAAACTCACCTCTGACGTGCTGAAATAGCCGTACTGAGCTGAACAACAGCAGAGCATGCTGGTAAGACTGAGCACATGACTGAGAAACAGCGTGGGAAGCTGTGAAGTGGCAGGGAATGCCATGAAGATTTCTTGAAGAAATTCGGCAAATTTTGGTCTGGATCCTGCTTGTACCTGTGGCTGGATGCTGAGATTTGCAGACACGACATCAGGATAACTCGTTGATAGACGGATGCTTTTTGTGTAGGCTGATGAAGTGAAGACAACTTCATTCCTCTTCCTTCCCTCCTCGGGGCAAACACAACCGGTGCGCTGCGACCGCTGCTGTCCACCATTTATAACGAGGTCTATTTTCGTCTTCTTGGTAGCGGGAATGAATGATAAGACTTCCGAGGCTTCTTACTTTATTTGCGGTATGGGTACACAGGCTGTGTGTTTGTGACCAGTCTCCAAGGGGCCATGCCCGAGGGAGAGAGAGATGGATCAGTAGGCCTGTTGATTGAGTGATGCCTGGGCGAGAAGTGAGAAAGAAACATGGTGGGGCAGACTGACGTGGGTATGCCTATAGGTGGCAGCACAAGCATGGCATGAAATATGAACTCAGCTGGCAGACAGCATAGGCTGTCTATGCAGACAGTACAGGCTGTCTACATTCATCTGAGTCTTCAACTTCCAACTGTGACCCTTGTTGCTGTGTCCCATCTCTGGAACATTCTGTCTCTGTCCACCTTGTCAATTCCTCTCAGTATTTTGTATGTCGTTATCATGTCCCCCCTATCTCTCCTGTCCTCCAGTGTAGTCAGGTCGATTTCTTTTAACCTCTCCTCGTAGGACATACCCCTTAGCTCCAGGACTAGTCTGGCTGCAAACCTTTGTATTTTCTCTAATTTCCTCACTTGTTTGATGAGGTGTGGGTTTTAAACTGGTGCTGCATACTCCAGTATGGGCCTGACGTACACGGTGTACAGTGTCGTGAACGACTCCTTACTGTGATGTCTTAATGCTATTCTTAGGTTTGCCAGGTGCTTGTATGCTGCAGCAGTTATTTGGTTGATGTGCACCTCAGATGTGCTCCTTGAGTGAGTTTTTCAGCCTCTGACCTCTTAGGCTATACTCTGTCTGCGGTCTTATTTGTCCTTCACCAAGCTTCAAAACTTTCCACTTGCTGGGGTTAAACTGCAGAAGCCAGTTGCTGGACCAGGCTTACAGCCTGTCCAGATCCCCTTGTAGGCTTACCTGATCCTCGTCCGCTTGTATTCTCCTCATTATCTTCACTTCCGAGTCTATCCCCTTCTGTCATATCAGTCACATATACCAGAAACAGCACTGGACCTAGGACTGACCATTGTGGAACCCCACTCGACACAGACGCCCACTCTGACACCTCGTCTCGTACCGACACACATTGTTTCCTTCCTGTCAGGTATTCCCTGATCCATTGCAGTACTTTTCCTGCTATTCCTGCCTGTTCCTATAGTTGTTCAACCATTATCTTGTGTGGTACTGTGTCGAAAGCCTTCTTACAGTCCAAGAAGATGCAGTCTACCCACCCCTCTCTCCTCTCTTACTTCTGTCACCTTGTCATAGAACTCCAGTAGGTTTGTGACACCGGATTTCCCATTCCTGAAGCCGTGCTGGCTGTCATGTATGAGTCCATTCCTTTCTAGGTGCTCCACCACTCTTCTTCTGATGATCTTCTCCATGACCTTGCATACTATACATGTCAGTGACACTGGTCTGTAGTTTAATGCTTTATGTCTGTCTCTTTTCTTATAGTGTGTGTGTGTGTGTGTACTCACCTAATTGCAGGGGTCGAGACTCAGCTCCTGGCCCCGCCTCTTCACAGACCGCTACAGGGTTCCTTCTCTCCCTGCTCCATGAACTTTATCATACCTTTATCATTCTCGTCCTGCCTCCACTACATCATTTGCTAGACTATTCCACTTCCTGACTACTCTATGGTTGAAGAAATACTTCCTAACATCCCTTTGACTCATCTGAGTCTTCAACTTCCAGTTGTGTCCCCTTGTTTCTGTGTCCCCTCTCTGGAACATCCTCTTACTATCTACCTTGTCAATTCCCCACAGTATTTTGTATGTCGTTATCATGTCTCCTCTGACCCTCCTGTCCTCCAGTGTTGTCAGGCCGATTTCCCTTAACCTTTCTTCGTAGGACAATCCCCTTAACTCTGGGACTAACCTTATCGCAAACCTTTGCACTTTCTCTAATTTTTGACGTGCTTGACCAGGTGTGGGATCCAGACTGGTGCTGCATACTCCAGTATGGGCCTGACGTATATGGTGTACAGTGTCTTGAACGATTCCTTATTAAGGTATCGGAACGCTAATCTTAGGTTTGCCAGTTGCCCATATGCTGCCGCAGTTATCTGATTGATGTGTTATACTCACCCCAAGGTCTTTCTCCTTTAACGAGGTTTGCAGTCTTTGTCCACCTAGCCTGTACTCTGTCTGGGGTCTTCTTTGCCCTTCTCCGATCTTCATGAATTTGCATTTGGCGGGATTAAATTCGAGAAACCAGTTGCTGGACCAGGTGTCCAGCATGTCCAGGTCTCTTTGAAGTCCTGCCTGATCCTCATCTGATTTAATTATCCTCATTAATTTCACATCATCTGCGAACAGAGACACTTCTGAGTCTATCCCGTCCGTCATGTCATTCACATATACCAAGAATAGCACTGGTCATAGGACTGACCCCTGCGGGACCCCGCTCGTCACAGGCGCCCACTGTGATACCTCATCACGCACCATGACCCGTTGTTGCCTCCCTGTCAGGTATTCTCTGATCCATTGCAGTGCCCTTCCTGTTATACATGCCTGATCCTCCAGCTTCTGCACTAATCTCATATGAGGAACTGTGTCGAAGGCCTTCCTGCAGTCCAAGAAAATGCACTCAACCCACCCCTCTCTCTCGTGTCTTACCTCTGTTACTTTGTCATAGAACTTCAGAAGGTTTGTGACACAGAATTTGCCTTCCATGAATCCGTGTTGGTTGTCGTTTATAATCTTTTGCCGTTCCAGGTGCTCCACCACTCTCCTACTGATAATCTTCTCCATGACTTTGCACACTATACACCTCAGTGACACTGATCTATAGTTTAGTGCCTCGTTTCTGTCTCCTTTCTTAAAAATGGGAAATATATTTACCGTCTTCCATACCTCAGGTAGTTGCCCAGTTTCAAGGGATGTGTTGAATATTGTTGTTAGTGGCACACACAGCGTCTCTGCTCCCTCTCTAAGGACCCACGGGGAGATGTTGTCCGGTCCCATCACCTTTGAGGTATCAAGGTCACTGAGCAACTTCTTCACCTCCTCCTCAGTTGTGTGTATGTCATCCAACACTTGGTATATTCCTTGTTGGTGTCCCACTCTGTGTGTGTTGTGTGTGTGTGTGTGGGGTAGAAATCTAATTAATTACCATTTCACAACTATAATTATCTGAACACACACAGACACACACAACACACACACACACAGACACACACAACACACACAACTACACACACACTTTAGATAGCAACATACACACACACAACATAAACTGACAACACATATACACTACACACACACAACACACACAGACACACATCACACACACACACAACACACAACACACACACACACACACACAAACACACACAAAACACACAACACACACACACACACAACACACACACAAACACACACACACACACACACACACACAACACACACACACACACACAGGCGTCAGAGGGTCTAGATTGAGAAGAAATTTAACCACTCTTGTAAGTTATCCTTAGGAAGATCACTATATAAGATTAAAGACCTTACTCGACATGCACAACACTACACTCTACTACAACTACCAACACTAGTCTGTAATGGGTTAGAATTGAAGTAGTTAAGTTTAATGTCATGTGTTAGTGTGTGATTTGTGTTGTAGTTGTTAGATGGTAGTGTGATGTGTGTGTTGATGTTATGTGTGTGTGTGTGTGTATGTTGATGTGTGCTTTGTGTGTTGTGTAGTGTGTTGTGTGTTGTTGTGTGTGTTGTGTGTGTGTGTGTTTGTTGTGTGTGTGTTGTGTGTGTGTTGTGTTGTGTGTGTTGTGTGTGTTGTGTTGTGTGTGTTTGTGTGTGTGTTGTGTGTGTGTTGTGTTGTGTGTGTGTGTGTGTGTTGTGTGTGTGTGTTGTTTGTGTGTGTTGTGTGTGTGTGTGTGTGTTGTGTTGTGTGTTGTGTGTTGTTGTGTTGTGTTGTGTGTGTTGTGTGTGTGTGTGTTTGTTTTTGTGTGTGTGTTGTTTGTTGTGTGTGTGTTGTGTGTGTGTGTTGTGTGTGTGTGTGTGTGTGTGTGTTGTGTGTTTGTGTGTGTGTGTGTGTTTTGTGTGTTACTATTGTGAATGTCTGTGTGTGTGTGTGTGTGTGTGTTGTTTTGTGCATGTGTGGTGTGTAACCAAGGACAGCTGCCTGCCGTGTGAGTGAATGTTTATTTGCGTGAATAGTTGATGTATAGTATATATAATATATATATATATATATATATATATATACTGATGGGTATGTTTGTATATATACTGAGAGGCGTATCTGTATATTCACACAGTAGTTCTGTATATATAGTAAAAGGTGTATATATCTGAGTATTTACACTGAGAGATGTATATCTTAGTGTATATACACTGGTAGTTTATATTAATCAGTATTTTAGGTATTAAAGTATTCTTGACTGGTGGTGACCTGCAGTCTTAATGACCCTCGTGTAGTAGATAGTCTTGAAACCCCATTAACCAGTCTTAATGTCCCTCGTGTAGTAGATAGTCTTGAAACCCCCATGAACCAGTCTTAATGTCCCTCGTGTAGTAGATAGTCTTGAAACCCCATTAACCAGTCTTAATGACCCTCGTGTAGTAGATAGTCTTCAAACCCCATTAACCAGTCTTAATGACCCTCGTGTAGTAGATAGTCTTCAAACCCCATTAACCAGTCTTAATGACCCTCGTGTAGTAGATAGTCTTCAAACCCCATTAACAAGTCTTAATGACCCTCGTGTAGTAGATAGTCTTGAAACCCCATTAACCAGTCTTAATGTCCCTCGTGTAGTAGATAGTCTTGAAACCCCATTACCCAGTCTTAATGACCCTCGTGTAGTAGATAGTCTTGAAACCCCATGAACCCTCTCATCTTACTGTTTAATCTATCATGTTAAAGTTGGTAGGTTATCAGTAGTCTGCTTATCTTAGCTTATCTTAAGTTATCACAGCAGTGTCCCAAGTTGACCCTTGACCTCTCAGGTGTGTACTCACCTAATTGTACTCACCTAATTGTGGTTGCAGGGGTCGAGACTCAGCTCCTGGTCCCGCCTCTGCACTGTCCGCTACTGGGTCTCTGCTCTCCCTGCTCCGTGAGCTCTATCATACTTTGTCTTAAAACTATGTATGGTTCCCGCCTCCACTATATCGTTCGCTAAACTATTCCACTTCCTAACTACTCTGTGGCTGAAGAATTGCTTCCTAACATCCCTCTGACTCATCTGAGTCTTCAGCTTCCAGTTGTGTCCCCTTGTTTCTGTGTTTCCTCTCTGGAACATCCTGTCACTATCTACCTTGTCGATTCCCCGCAGTATTTTGTATGTCGTTATCATGTCTCCTCTAACCCTTCTTTCCTCCAGTGTTGTTAGTCCTATTTCCCTCAACCTTTCTTCATAAGGCAGTCCCCTGAGTTGTGGAACTAACCTTGTCGCAAACCTTTGCACTTTCTCTAGTTTCTTTACGTGCTTGACCAGGTGTGGGTTCCAGACTGGTGCTGCATACTCTAGTATGGGCCTGACGTATACGGTATACAGTGTCCTGAACGATTCCTTGTTAAGGTAACGGAACGCTAATCTTAGGTTTGCCAGTCGCCCATATGCTGCCGCAGTTATCTGGTTGATGTGTGCTTCCGGAGACGTGCTTGGTGTTATACTCACCCCAAGGTCTTTCTCCTTTGATGAGGTTAGTAGTCTTTGTCCACCTAGCCTGTACTCTGTCAGCGGTCTTCTTTGCCCTTCTCCGATCTTCATGACTTTGCATTTGGTGGGGTTAAATTCGAGAAGCCAGTTGCTAGACCAGATGTCAAGCTTGTCCAGGTCTGTTTGAAGTCCTGCTTGGTCCTCCTCCGATGTGATTCTCCTCATTAATTTCACATCATCTGCGAACAGAGACACTTCTGAGTCTATCCCATCTGTCATGTCATTCACATATAGCAAGAATAGCACTGGTCCTAGGACTGACCCCTGCGGTACACCGCTCGTCACAGGCGCCCACTGTGTGTGCGAGTGTGTGTGTGTGTGCGAGAGTGTGTGTACTCACCTATTTGTACTCACCTATTTGTGGTTGCAGGGGTCGAGTCATAGCTCCTGGCCCCGCCTCTTCACTGATTGCTACTAGGTCCTCTCTCTCTCTCTCCCTGCTCCACGAGCTTTATCAAACCTAGTCTTAAAACTATGTATGGTTCCTGCCTCCACTATGTCGCTTTCTAAGCTATTCCACTTCCTGACAACTCTATGACTGAAGAAATACTTCCTAACATCCCTTTGACTCATAGGAGTCTTCAACTTCCAATTGTGACCCCTTGTTTCTGTGTCCCTCTCTGGAACATCTTGTCTCTGTCCACCTTATCTATTCCTCGCAGTATTTTATATGTCGTTATCATGTCTCCCTAACCCTCCTGTCCTCTAGTGTCGTCAGGCCGATTTCCCTTAACCTTTCTTCGTAGGACAATCCCCTTAGCTCTGGGACTAGTCTTGTTGCAAACCTTTGCACTTTCTCTAATTTCTTGACGTGCTTGACCAGGTGTGGGTTCCAAACCGGTGCTGCATACTCCAGTATGGGCCTGACGTATATGGTATACAGAGTCTTGAATGATTCCTTAGTGAGGTATTGGAACGCTATTCTTAGGTTTGCCAGCCGCCCGTATGCTGCAGCAGTTATCTGTTTGATGTGTGCCTCAGGAGATGTGCTCGGTATTATACTCACCCCAAGATCTTTTTCTTTGAGTGAGGCTTGCAGTCTTTGGCCACCTAGACTATACTCTGTCTGCGGTCTTCTTTGCCCTTCCCCGATATTCATGACTTTACATTTGGCAGGGTTAAATTCAAGGAGCCAGTTACTGGACCAGGCTTGCAGCCTGTCCAGGTCTCTTTGTAGTCCTGCCTGATCCTCGACTGATTTAATTCTTCTCATTAACTTCACATCATCTGCAAACAGGGACACTTCTGAGTCTATCCCTTCCGTTATGTCATTCACATATACCAAAAACAGTACCGGTCCCAGGACTGACCCTTGTGGAACCCCACTCGTCACAGGTGCCCACTCTGAAACCTCGTCACGTACCATGACTCGTTAATGCCTCCCTGTCAGGTATTCTCTGATCCATTGCAGTGCCTTTCCTGTTACGTGTGCCTGATCCTCTAGCTTTTGCATTAACCTCTTGTGAGGAACTGTGTCGAACGCCTTCTTGCAGTCCAAGAAAATGCAGTCTATCCACCCCTCTCTCTCGTGTGTTACTTCTGTTACCTTGACATAAAACTCCAGTAGGTTTGTGACACAGGATTTTCCTTCCCTGAAACCGTGCTGGTTGTCGTTTATAAGCTTGTGTCTTTCTAGGTGCTCCACCACTCTCCTCCTGATGATCTTCTCCATGACTTTGCATACTATACACGTCAGTGACACAGGTCTGTAGTTTAATGCCTCGTGTCTGTCTCCTTTCTTAAAAATTTGGGCTACATTTGCCATCTTCCACGCCTCAGGTAGTTGCCCAGTTTCAATGGATGTGTTGAAGATTTTTGTTAGTGGCACACACAACATCTCTGCTCCCTCTCTAAGGACCCACGGAGAAATGTTGTCAGGTCCCACCGCTTTTGAGGTATCGAGTTCACATAACAGCTTCTTCACCTCCTCCTCGGTTGTGTGTATTTCATCCAGCACTTGTTGGTATACCTCCCTATTCTGAATTCCTGGAGTCCTTCCTGTCTCCTGTGTAAATACTTCTTTAAATCTCATGTTGAGCTCCTCACATACCTCTTGGTCGTTTCTTGTGAACTCCCCACCTTCCTTCCTCAGCCTGATTACCTGGTCCTTGACTGTGTGTTTGTGTGTGTGTGTGTGTGTGTGTACTCACCTAGTACTCACCTAGTTGTGGTTGCAGGGGCCGAGACATGGCTCCTGGCCCCACCTCTTCACTTGCCGCTACTGAGTCACTCTCCCTGCGAAATGAGCTTTATCATACCTCTTCTTAAAGCTGTGTATGGAACCTGCCTCCACTACATCGTTTCCCAAGCTATTCCACTTCCCGACTACTCTGTGACTGAAGAAATACTTCCTAACATCCCTGTGATTCATCTGAGTCTTCAACTTCCAACTGTGTCCCCTTGTTGCTGTGTCCCATCTCTGGAACATTCTGTCTCTGTCAACCTTGTCAATTCCTCTCAGTATTTTATATGTCGTTATCATGTCCCCCCTATCTCTCCTGTCCTCCAGTGTCGTCAGGTCGATTTCCCTTAACCTCTCTTCGTAGGACATACCCCTTAGCTCCGGGACTAGTCTTGTTGCAAACCTTTGCACTTTCTCTAGTTTCTTTACGTGCTTGGATAAATGTGGGTTCCAAACTGGTGCTGCATACTCCAGTATGGGCCTAACGTACACAGTGTACAGGGTTCTGAACGATTCTTTATTAAGATGTCGGAATGCTGTTCTTAGGTTTGCTAGGCCCTATGCTGCGCAGTTATTTGCTGATGTGCCTCAGAGATGTGCCTGTGTTATACTCACCCAAGATCTTTCCTTGATTGAGGTTTGTAGTCTCTGGGCCCCTAGACTGTACTCCGTCTGGGGTGTGTGTGTGTGTGTGTGTGTGTGTGTGTGTGTGTGTGTGTGTGTGTGTGTGTGTGTGTGTGTGTGTGTGTATGTGTGTGTATGTGTGTCTGTACTCACCTAGTTGTGGTTGCATGGGTCGAGTCACATCTCCTCTGTGTGTGTGTTTGTCTCATCCACACCAAACACTTGTCTCACAGACAAATCTCACTTAGCGAGACCAGACTAATCTACGGAATATACACCAGAACCCCCGTAACGTACGATCATACAGAGCACAAGAAAATACACCCTTGTATTTCACAAGCTGGCTTGCTCCTCTACGAGGATAAGAAACACAGGATGTGTTGCTAGCTGTCTACATGAGAAAGTTCTCAGTTAACAGGTAAACAGTCTGTTAGTCCTGTTAAGATGTCTTAACAGTCTTCCTGTTGACTAAGTGTTAGTGACTCCAGTTCTAAAGTACAGCTTTTCAAGCTGACATTCCTGTTGAAAGCTTAGAGGAATGCTAGTGAAGTCTGTCAGCTCAAGCTGACTCTACTGACGTCTAATATAGAATAGTGTAGCAACACTGCTGGTGTTCCCACAATGTAACTATCATATAGAATAGTGTAGCAACACTGCTGGTGTTCCCACAATGTAACTATCATATAGAATAGTGTAGCAACACTGCTGGTGTTCCCACAATGTAACTATCATATAGAATAGTGTAGCAACACTGCTGGTGTTCCCACAATGTAACTATCATATAGAATAGTGTAGCAACACGGTACATGTACCGCACTGAGTGTAAAATGGTAATGGTCCACCGGTTCTGTCTGGTCCAGCTGAACTCAGAAAGTTACACAGTCGACTTGAAAAAAAATTAAAAACAAAAATGAACAGAGGAGGCCTACTGTGGAAACATAAATAATGTGAACCCACTGCCGTGACCAGGATTCGAACCTGGGTTATTGCGGCCACAACGCAATGTACTAACCACTATACGATCACGGCCACCGTGTGTGTGGTACACCGTGCGCGTAACACCGTATGTGTGGTACACCGTGTGTGTTTTTACGATCTGCTGGAAGGTGACGTTTCGACCCTGGGACCTTGAGTTCAGCATAGGAGGGCGCGAAAGTGAGGTAAGAAAGATGGGTGTGACCTACTGAAGGATGGGTTTCTTGAGGTGTCTTCGGGTCACTCTTGTCGACATCTGAGGCCCTTGTGAGATGACTTCAGGTCACTCATGTCGATATCTGAGGCCCTTGTGAGATGACTTCAGGTCACTCATGTCGATATCTGAGGCCCTTGTGGTTTAGGTCACTGTGGTCTGGTTTAGGTCACTGTGGTCTGGAGCTTTATCAAGCTTGACAAAGCTTGACAAAGTTCCTGGAGAGCGAAACGTTGCCACAATAAAAATGTCGCATTAGTTGCACTTGTGTCTTTTACCTAACGTACCCAAGAACTGGCGACGGTAAAACAGTCACAGGTTTCTCACTGAATCACAACGCCCTGGCAGTCGAAAACAGTAGTGGGTACGGAAACAGAAGGGGTGGAAAGGTGGGGTCAGTCCCTCGGCCTTGTAGTAGTTTTGAGGTGGTCATACCTGGAGAGAGTTTACCTGGAGAGAGTGCCATTGACTACATGCCCATGCACTCAACCCCAGGCCCAGACTCCTGGAACTCTGTCTTCATAAAAAAAACTACAAATAGCAGTTTTCATGTGTCTTAAATATTCTATGTAGAGGGGACCTGGACACGGGGGGTCATCCCACAGTCAATAAAAAACACGGGTATAGCCCCACTCCACAAAGGTGTCAGTAAAACAAAAACAAAGAATTACAGACACCACTAACATCCCACATCATAAAAATCTTTGCAAGGTTCTAAGAAGCGAGGTCACCAACCACCTGGACACCCAACAATTGTACAACCCAGGGCAAGCATGGGTTTATAACAGGTCCCTCCTGCCTCTCGCAACTACTGGACCAGTATGACATGGTCTTGGATGGGTCGCTCCTGCCTCTCACAACTACTGGACCACTATGACATGGTCTTGGATGGTCGTTCCTGCCTCTCACAACTACTGGACCACTATGATATAGTCTTGGATGGTCGTTCCTGCATCTAGCAACTACTGGACCAGTATGACATGGTTTTGGATGGTCGTTCCTGCATCTAGCAACTACTGGACCAGTATGACATGGTCTTGGATGGTCGTTCCTGCATCTAGCAACTACTGGACCAGTATGACATGGTCTTGGATGGTCGTTCCTGCATCTAGCAACTACTGGACCAGTATGACATGGTCTTGGATGGTCGTTCCTGCATCTAGCAACTACTGGACCAGTATGACATGGTCTTGGATGGTCGTTCCTGCATCTAGCAACTACTGGACCAGTATGACATGGTCTTGGATGGTCGTTCCTGCATCTAGCAACTACTGGACCAGTATGACATGGTCTTGGATGGTCGTTCCTGCATCTAGCAACTACTGGACCAGTATGACATGGTCTTGGATGGTCGTTCCTGCATCTAGCAACTACTGGACCAGTATGACATGATCTTGGATGGTCGTTCCTGCATCTAGCAACTACTGGACCAGTATGACATGGTCTTGGATGGTCGTTCCTGCATCTAGCAACTACTGGACCAGTATGACATGGTCTTGGATGGTCGTTCCTGCATCTAGCAACTACTGGACCAGTATGACATGGTCTTGGATGGTCGTTCCTGCATCTAGCAACTACTGGACCAGTATGACATGGTCTTGGATGGTCGTTCCTGCATCTAGCAACTACTGGACCAGTATGACATGATCTTGGATGGTCGTTCCTGCATCTAGCAACTACTGGACCAGTATGACATGGTCTTGGATGGTCGTTCCTGCATCTAGCAACTACTGGATCAGTATGACATGGTCTTGGATGGTCGTTCCTGCATCTAGCAACTACTGGATCAGTATGACATGGTCTTGGATGTCGTTCCTGCATCTAGCAACTACTGGACAGTATGACATGGTCTTGGATGGTCGTTCCTGCATCTAGCAACTACTGGATCAGTATGACATGGTCTTGGATGGTCGTTCCTGCATCTAGCAACTACTGGACCAGTATGACATGGTCTTGGATGGTCTGGAAGAAGAGAATGTAGATGTAGTGTTTACAGACTTTGCAAAAGCTTCGACAAGTGCGAAGTAAAGAGAGTTAAGTCATAGGCTGCCACTGTGAAAAGGAGGAGAGGCAGGAATGTATTTTTATCCCTCGTCCGATTTCTTTCATTTTTGGTGTATATTAAGAAGTGTTTTGTCTCCTTATTGTGTAAAAATTTCAATAAGATAGCCCAAAAAACAATTGGAAAAAAAGATTTACTGAAAATGGCATTTGGCAGCAATGCGAGCCTAAATGGCACTACGGAAGGTTGTTTGGGGACTCGCAACTGATAGAACAATGCTAATACGTAATTTTTAGGACCTGTAACCCTGTAAATATCTCATCTTTATTCGACAAAAAAGAAAGTTGGTAAGTTTCTGACACGTTGCCAAATATCTGCCCTTTACTCCCACACAAATCCCAAGATATTTGGAATATTTCCCCAAAAAAATCATGAAAATTGAGAACAATCATTGTTTTATGATTTCTGTGAAAATCATTTCATATAAATAAATAGCAAATGCTCCCCATCGTGAAATAAGTCAATAACTTAACTTACGAGTTATTGAGCAAAAACGCTTCTTTTTCCAGTGTTTGTAGTTGCCACAGTGAGAACCTCTGTCCCACAAGGCACAGTACTCGTCCCCATCCTGTTCCTCATACTCACAACTGCCATAGACTGAGATATAAGCCACAGCTCAGTGTCCTCCTTTACTGACGAGACTAGAATCTGCATGACAGTGTTATCTACTGAGGTCACTGTAAATCTTCAAGAAGATATAGACTAAGTTTTCCAATGGAGCTCAGAAAAAATTATGAAGTTCAACGAGGACACATTTCAGTTTCCCAGTATGGAAAACTTGAGGAAATAAAAGTTAGAACGTGGTATATTATGAACTTTAAACATATAATAGAGCGAAAAAGTGATGTGAGGGACCTGGGAGTGATAATGTCAGAGGATCTCACCTTCACGGATCACAGTGTCACTATCACATCTGCTGGGAATACATTTATGGTCTATACTACCAACAAGATGATGAATTAGACACATGTGCAGCATCTGACTATATTGTAGACGTTTCGCCCTCCTGTGGTTTTATCAATACAAATTTAAGGACATAGAAGACAGCAGATCTATATACAAAATATATCTTGGACTGCTACCCGTCCCTTTCCACCTGACGCCAGTATATAAGCGTCAGCCTTCTTGCCTGTGGTCCAGACTGTGTAATACTACGGTGCTCATCACAACTCCAAGGCAAGTTACTTGTTCTCTCTAGGCTGGAATATTGCTGTACACTAACAGCCTCTTTCAAGGCAGGTGAAACTGCACATCTAGAAAATGTAGAGAGAACTTTCACTGCACATATAAGTACTGTCAAGCACCTTATTTACTGGGAATGTTTGAAGTTTCTTGACTTGTACTCACTGGAACGCAGGCGAGAGAGATACATCATAATCTACACCTGGAAAATCCTAGAGGCACTGGTTCCAAATCTGCACACAGAAATAACTCCCAACGAAAGCAAAAGATTAGGCAGGTGGTGCAACATCCCCCAATGAAAAGCAGGGGAGCAACGAGTACACTGAGAGACAACACAATAAGTGTCAGGGCCCCAAGACTGTTCAACTGTCTCCCAGCATACATAAGGGGGATTAACAATAGACCCATGGCTGTCTTCAAGAAGGAGCTAGACAGGCACGTAAAGTTAATACCTGTTGAACTAGGTAAGGCCAGCAATAACAGTGGGGTGTGAGGTTTGCTTGACAGTGTGAAGGATTCCTGGCTACTGACTCACACTGGTACATACACCACTCATGTTGCACTAAACGGGACTCGTGTTTTTTCAAGGCCTTTTTTTAAGGCATTTTTCAAGGTGTTTTTCCAAGGTGTTTTACCAAGGTGTTTTTCAAGGTATTTTCCAAGGTGTTTTTTAAGGTGTTTTTCCAAGATATTTTCCAAGGTGTTTTCCAAGGTGTTTTTCAAGGTTTTTTCCAAGGTATTTTCCAAGGTATTTTCCAAGGTGTTTTTCAAGGTGATTTTCAAGGTGTTTTTTCAAGGCATTTTCCAAGGTCTTTTTCAAAGTGTTTTCCAAGGTGTTTATCTAAGGTGCTTTTCCATGGTGTTTTTTCAGTGTCTTTTCAAGGTGTTTTTCCAAGGTGTTTTTCCAAGGTGTTTTTCAAGGTGTTTTTCTAATGTGTTTTTCAAGGTGTTTTTCCAAGGAGCTTTCCAAGGTGTTTTTCAAGGTGTTTTTCAAGGTGTTTTTCCAAGGTATTTTCCAAGGTGTTTTCCAAGGTGTTTTTCAAGGTATTTTCCAAGGTGTTTTCCAAGGTGTTTTTCAAGGTGTTTTTCCAAGGTATTTTCCAAGGTATTTTCCAAGGTGTTTTCCAAGGTATTTTCCAAGGTGTTTTCCAAGGTGTTTTTCAAGGTATTTTCCAAGGTGTTTTCCAAGGTGTTTTTCAAGGTGTTTTTCCAAGTTGTTTTCCAAGGTATTTTCCAAGGTGTTTTTCAAGGTGATTTTCAAGGTGTTTTTCAAGGTATTTTCCAAGGTGTTTTTCCAACGTATTTTCCAAGGTGTTTTCCAAGGTGTTTTTCAAGGTATTTTCCAAGGTGTTTTCAAAGGTTTTTTCCAAGGTATTTTCCAAGGTATTTTCCAAGGTGTTTTTCAAGGTGATTTTCAAGGTGTTTTTCAAGGTATTTTCCAAGGTGTTTTTCAAGGTATTTTCCAAGGTGTTTTCCAAGGTGTTTTTCAAGGTGTTTTCCAAGGTTTTTTCCAAGGTATTTTCCAAGGTGTTTTTCAAGGTGATTTTCAAGGTGTTTTTCCAAGGCATTTTCCAAGGTCTTTTTCAAAGAGTTTTCCAAGGTGTTTATCCAAGGTGCTTTTCCATGGTGTTTTTTTCAATGTCTTTTCAAGGTGTTTTTCCAAGGTGTTTTTTTCAATGTCTTTTCAAGGTGTTTTTCAAGGTGTTTTTCAGGGTGTTTTTCCAAGGTGTTTTTTCAGTGTTTTTCCAAGGTGTTTTTCAAGGTGTTTTCCAAGGTATTTTTCAAGGTGTGTTTCAAGGTGTTTTTCAAGGTGTTTTTTTCAAGGTGTTTTTCAAGGTGTTTTTTCAAGGTGTTTTTCAAAATGTTTTTCCAAGGTGTTTTTCAAGGTGTTTTTCCAAGGTGTTTTTCCAAGGTATTTTTCAAGGTGTTTTTTCAAGGTGTTTTTCAAAATGTTTTTTCAAGGTGTTTTTCCAACGTATTTTCCAAGGTGTTTTTCAAGGTGTTTTTCCAACGTATTTTCCAAGGTGTTTTTCAAGGTGTTTTTCAAAGTGCTTTTCCAAGATGTTTATTCAATGTGTTTTTTCAAGGTGTTTTTTCAGTGTTTTTCCAAGGTATTTTTCAAGGTGTTTTTCAAGGTGTTTTTCAGGGTGTTTATCTAAGGTGTTTTTGCTAGGTGTTTTTTTCAGTGTTTTTCCAAGGTGTTTTTCAAGGTGTTTTTCAAGGTGTTTTTTCCAAGGTTTTTTTTCCAAGGTGTTTTTCCAAAGTGTTTTTCCAAAGTGTTTATCCAAGGTGTTTATCCAAGGTGTTTTTCAAAGTGTTTTCCAAGGTATTTTTCCAAGGTGTTTTTTCAGTTTTTCCAATGTGTTTTTCCAAGGTGTTTTTTCCAAGATGTTTTTTTCAAGGTGTTTTTCCAAGGTGTTTATCCAAGGTGTTTTGTTCAGTTGTTTTTCCAAGGTGTTTTTCCAAGGTATTTATCAAGGTGTTTTTTCAGTGCTTTTCCAACGTGTTTTTCCAAGGTTTTTATCCAAGGTGTTTTTTTTCAGTGCTTTTCCAAGGTGTTTTTTCCAAGGTGTTTATCCAAGGTGTTTTTTTTTTATTTTTTAAGGTGTTTTTTCCGAGTTTTTTTTCAAGGTATTTTTCTTCAAGGAACGAGAATTTAAAGGGGCAAAACGTTCATTTTCCTCTACATTTCGCCCCTCTGGGCGAAATGTAGTTTGTTTTAGGTTGCCACTGGCGAAATGTATTTTTTATAATTAACAGCAGTGATGTTTCGACTACAAAATCCTGGTCAGCATTTGTGCAGTGATTCTTGATAGACAGAATAAGATAGATGGATTCTTGATAGACAGAAGAAGATAGATGGATTCTTGATAGACAGAAGAAGATAGATGGATTCTTGATAGACAGAAGAAGATAGATGGGTTCTTGATAGACAGAAGATAGATGGAGACACTTTGAAATAGATAAACTCTTATCTCTATCTATCTATCTATCTATCTCTCTCTGTCTCTGTTTTTCTGTCTGTCTGTCTTTCCGTCTGTCTGTCTGCCTGTCTGTCTGTATGTCTGTCTCTCCTCTCTTCTCTCTCGTCTGTCTTCTGTCTGTCTGTCTGTCTCTTGTCTGTCTTCTGTCTGTCTCTCTTCTTCTCTCTTCTGTCTGTCTGTCTCTCTCGTCTCGTCTGTCTCTTTGTCTGTCTTTTCTGTCTCTCTTCGTCTGTCTTCTGTCTGTCTCTCTCTCTCTATCTCTCTGTCTGTCTTCTGTCTGTCTCTCGTCTGTCTCTCTGTCTGTCTCTCTTCTTCTTCTGTCTGTCTTCTGTCTGTCTCTCTGTATGTCTCTCTGTCTGTCTTCTGTCTGTCTCTCTGTCTGTCTGTCTGTCTGCTCTCTTCTCGTCTCTCTCTTCTGCTCTCTCTCTCTCTCTCTCTCTTCTCTCTCTTCTCTCTCTCTCTCTCTCTCTCTCTCTCTCTTCTCAGATGTCAATCAGTTAAAGACACAAGAGGTCACAGGGAAGGTGTGCTAATCCCTTGACCTCTCCAACTACAGAGGTCACACAGTATCCGATGACCTCCAGGGATCAACTTCACGTCCAGGGTCACCTTCACGTAAAAGATTCACCTTCACTACCAGGAGCCACCTTCACTTCCAGGGGTCACCTTTGCTTCCAGGGGTCACCTTCGCTTCCAGGGGTCACCTTCACTTCCAGGGGTCACCTTCACGTCCAGGGTCACCTTCACGTAAAGGGTCACCTTCACTTCCAGGGCCACCTTCACTTCCAGGGGTCACCTTCGCTTCCAGGGGTCACCTTCACTTCCAGGGGTCACCTTCACTTCCAGGGGTCACCTTCACTTCCAGGGGTCACCTTCACTTCCAGGGGTCACCTTCACTTCCAGGGGTCACCTTCACTTCCAGGGGTCACCTTCACTTCCAGGGGTCACCTTCACTTCCAGGGGTCACCTTCACTTCCAGGGGTCAGGAACATGGATGAGAATACAGGAAGTTCAAGTCTGTCGTGAGGTGAAGAATAATGGTTTAGGTAAGTGAAGTTACTGGCTGGTTTAACATGTTTACTGAAGTTACTGGCTAGTTTAACATGTTTACTGAAGTTACTGGCTGGTTTAACATGTTTCTAGTTACTGGTGTTTAACATGTTTACTAGTTACTGGCTGGTTTAACATGTTTACTGAAGTTACTGGCTGGTTTAACATGTTTACTAGTTACTTGGTTTAACATGTTTATGAGTTACTGTAGTTTAACATGTTTACTGAAGTTATGGTTTTAACATGTTTACTGAAGTTACTGTAGTTTAACATGTTTACTGAGTACTGTGGTTTAACATGTTTACTGAGTTACTGGTGGTTTAACATGTTTATTGGTTATGCTGGTTTAACATGTTTACTGAGTTACTGGCTGGTTTAACATGTTTACTGAAGTTACTGGCTGGTTTAACATGTTTACTGAAGTTACTGGCTGGTTTAACATGTTTACTGAAGTTACTGGCTGGTTTAACATGTTTACTGAAGTTACTGGCTGGTTTAACATGTTTACTGAAGTTACTGGCTGGTTTAACATGTTTACTGAAGTTACTGGCTGGTTTAACATGTTTACTGAAGTTACTGGCTGGTTTAACGTGTTTATTGAAGTTACTGGCTGGTTTAACATGTTTACTGAAGTTACTGGCTGGTTTAACATGTTTACTGAAGTTACTGGCTGGTTTAACATGTTTACTGAAGTTACTGGCTGGTTTAACGTGTTTATTGAAGTTACTGGCTGGTTTAACATGTTTACTGAAGTTACTGGCTGGTTTAACATGTTTACTGAAGTTACTGGCTGGTTTAACGTGTTTATTTGTTAAAACATATAAGGTAGGTAATGAGTTATTACATTTCTTGCCCTCTTTTTCCCTCTCCCCCCCCTCCCCCTCCTTCTCCCCCTCCCCCTCTCCCCTCCCTCCCTCACAGCTTCACCTCCGTGAGGCTGGTGGTTGACCCTGGACGAGGTCAGAGGTCAGGTCACCAGTGTCTTGAGGGACACCTGGTGGTGGTGGCTTAATACCTTGTAGACACAGAAACCCAGCAGGGTGGCTTATATCTATTGAGGGTAACCCCCCTCCCCAGCTCTCTCTCTCTCTCTCTCTCTCTCTCTCTCTGTATATAAGTAAGTATATTCAGGTATACACAATACAGTTACATAGATCATGGTCTCTGCTCTCCCTGCTCATGGAGCAGGGAGAGCAGAGACCCAGTAGCAGACAGCGAAGAGGCGGTGCCAGGAGCTGAGTCTCGACCCCTGCAACCACAATTAGGTGAGTACAATTAGGTGAGTACAATTAGGTGAGTACAATTAGGTGAGTACAATTAGGTGAGTACAATTAGGTGAGTACAACAGCATATGTGTAGAGGACCCGCCACGATAACACAAAAAGTCAGACAGTGACTTATTTCCATTGGGGTCCTTTTAGTACCTTAATATTATACACTGTAGTAGATACTAATTATTATACTATAATTAAAAGGAATAAGGTAAAAAGAGTTATTTACATGTACATGTATGGTAACTAAAAAAATAAAAATCATTCTCCTCCTACATTCATTAGGTACCTTTCTGTCGCTACATTCATTAGGTACCTTTCTGTCGCTACATTCATTAGGTACCTTTCTGTCGCTACATTCATTAGGTACCTTTCTGTCGCTACATTCATTAGGTTTCTTTCTGTCGCTACATTCATTAGGTGCCTTTCTGTCGCTACGTTCATTAGGTACCTTTCTGTCGCTACATTCATTATGTACCTTTCTGTCGCTACATTCATTATGTACCTTTCTGTCGCTACGTTCATTAGGTACCTTTTTGTCGCTACATTCATTATGTGCCTTTCTGTCGCTACGTTCATTAGGTACCTTTCTGTCGCTACGTTCATTATGTACCTTTCTGTCGCTACATTCATTAGGTACCTTTTGGTTCTCTTCTTGAACTGGCTTATGCTATGACTGGCTTTGACATGTGCAGGCAGTCTGTTCCATTCCTTTATTGCTGTACAATAAAAGGTGTTTGAAGCCTGGCCACTGACTGTGGCTACTACAAAGTTGTGCTCTCTTCCCCTAGTACTATGTCTGCTGTCTCCCCCTAGTACTATGACTGCTGTCTCCCCCTAGTACTATGACTGCTGTCTCCCCCTAGTACTATGACTGCTGTCTCCCCCTAGTACTATGACTGCTGTCTCCCCCTAGTACTATGCTGTCTCCCCCTAGTACTATGACTGCTGTCTCCCCATAGTACTATGTCTGCTGTCTCCCCCTAGTACTATGACTGCTGTCTCCCCCTAGTACTATGACTGCTGTCTCCCCATAGTACTATGTCTGCTGTCTCCCCCTAGTACTATGACTGCTGTCTCCCCCTAGTACTATGACTGCTGTCTCCCTAGTACTATGACTGCTGTCTCCCCTAGTACTATGACTGCTGTCTCCCTAGTACTATGACTGCTTCTCCCTAGTACTATGACTGCTGTCTCCCCTAGTACTATGACTGCTGTCTCCCTAGTACTATGTCTGCTCTCTCCCCTAGTCTATGCTGCTGTCTCCCTAGTACTATGATGCTGTCCCCTGTACTATGTCTGTCTCCCTAGTACTATGACTGCTGTCTCCCTGTACTAGATGCTGTCTCCCTAGTACTATGACTGTCTCCCTAGTACTATGATGCTTCTCCCTAGTACTATGATGCTGTCTCCCTAGTACTATGACTGCTTCTCCCTAGTACTATGACTGCTGTCTCCTGTACTATGATGTTCTCCCTAGTACTATGATCTGCTGTCTCCCTAGTACTATGTCTGCTGTCTCCCTAGTACTATGATTCTGTCCTCTAGTACTATGATGCTGTCTCCCTGTACTATGATGTGTCTGTCTCCCTAGTACTATGGGGGGGGGGGGGGGGGGGGGGGGGGGGGGGGGGGGGGGGGGGGGGGGGGGGGGGGGGGGTCAGGTCTCCTAGTCTTGCTGTCTCCTAGTACTTGACGGTCCTAGTCTGCTGTCTCCTAGTCTATGACTGCTTTCCTATACTTGACTGTCTCCTAGTCTATGGCCCGTACATGACTGTGTCTCCTAGTACTATGGCTCCCAGTACTATACTGCTTCTCCTAGTACTATACTGCTCTCCCTAGTATAACTGCTGTCTCCTAGTCTTGATGTGCTCTGTACGCTCCCTGTTATGACTCTCCCTTACTATGACTCTCCCCTATACTATCGCTTCTCCAGTACTATGTGCTTCTCCAGTACTATGACTGTCCCAGTATATCTGTCTCCTAGTACTATACTGCTTCTCCAGTACTATGCTGCTGTCCGATATGACTGCTGTTCCTAGTCTATGACTGCTTCCCCTAGTACTATGCTGCTGTATATGACCTGCTCCTATACTATGTCGCCCATATATCTTCCCCAGTCATGACTGCTGTCCGTACTATGCGCTTTCCTAGTACTATGACTGTCCTAGTACATGACGCCTCCTGTTGCTGCTTCCCGTATATGACTGCCTCCAACTTTCTGTCTCCATTGCTGCTGTCTCTAGACTAGCTGTTCCTAGTATGCTGCTTCCCCCCCCCCCCCCCCCCCCCCCCCCCCCCCCCCCCCCCCCCCCCCCCCCCCCCCCCCCCCCCCCCCCCCCCCCCCCCCCCCCCCCCCCCCCCCCCCCCCCCCCCCCCCCCCCCCCCCCCCCCCCCCCCCCCCCCCCCCCCCCCCCCCCCCCCCCCCCCCCCCCCCCCCCCCCCCCCCCCCCCCCCCCCCCCCCCCCCCCCCCCCCCCCCCCCCCCCCCCCCCCCCCCCCCCCCCCCCCCCCCCCCCCCCCCCCCCCCCCCCCCCCCCCCCCCCCCCCCCCCCCCCCCCCCCCCCCCCCCCCCCCCCCCCCCCCCCCCCCCCCCCCCCCCCCCCCCCCCCCCCCCCCCCCCCCCCCCCCCCCCCCCCCCCCCCCCCCCCCCCCCCCCCCCCCCCCCCCCCCCCCCCCCCCCCCCCCCCCCCCCCCCCCCCCCCCCCCCCCCCCCCCCCCCCCCCCCCCCCCCCCTAGTACATGACCTCCAGTACTATGCTTCTCCCTATACATGATGTCTCCTAGTACTATGCTGTCCCCAGTACTATGCTGCTGTCTCCAGATATGACTGCTGTCTCCAGTACATGATGCTTCACTTTCCCCTAGTACTATGATTTCTCTACTATGATGCTGTCTCCAGTATATCTGCTGTCTCCAGTACAGACTGTTTCCTAGTACTATGCTGCTTTCCAGTACTGATGCTGTCTCCTAGTACTATGACTGCTTCTCCCTAGTACTATGACTGCTTCTCCCAGTACTATGACTGCTGTCTCCCCTAGTACTATGATGCTGTCTCCCCTAGTACTATGCTGCTGTCTCCTAGTACTATGACTGCTCCCCTAGTACTATGACTGCTGTCTCCCAGTACTATGATGCTGTCTCCCGTACTATGACTGCTGTTCTCCCTAGTACTATGCTGCTCTCCCTAGTACTATGACTGCTGTCTCCCTAGTACTATGACTGCTTCTCCCTAGTACTATGACTGCTGTCTCCCTAGTACTATGACTGCTGTCTCCCTAGTACTATGTCTGTTCCCTAGTACTATGACTGCTGCTCCCTAGTACTATGACTGCTGTCTCCCTAGTACTATGTCTGCTCTCTCCCCTAGTACTATGATCTGTCTCCCTAGTACTATGATGCTGTCTCCCTAGTACTATGACTGTTCTCTCCTAGTACTATGACTGCTTCTCCCTAGTACTATGACTGCTGTCTCCCTAGTACTATGACTCCTGTCTCCCTAGTACTATGACTGCTGTCTCCCCTAGTACTATTGCTTCTCTCCCCTAGTACTATGACTGTGCTCCTAGTACTATGTCGCTTCCCCTAGTACTATGACTGCTGTCTCCCTAGTACTATGACTGCTGTCTCCCTAGTACTATGTCTGCCTCTCCCTAGTACTATGACTGCTGTCTCCCTAGTACTATGACTGCTGTCTCCCCTTATCTATGTCTGCTCTTCCCCTAGTACTATGACTGCTGTCCCCTGTACTATGAATAGCTTCTCCCTAGTACTATGACTGCTGTCTCTCCCTAGTACTATGACTGCTTCTCCCTAGTACTATGACTGCTGTCTCCCTAGTACTATGACTGCTCTCTCCCCTAGTACTAGTGCTGTCCCCTAGTACTATGTTCTCTCTCTCCCTAGTACTATGACTGCTGTCTCCCTAGTACTATGTTCTCTCTCCCCTAGTACTATGACTGCTGTCTCCCTAGTACTATGACTGCTGTCTCCCTAGTACTATGACTGCTGTCCCCTAGTACTATGATCTGCTTCTCCCCTAGTACTATGGCTGCTCTCTCCCCCTAGTACTATGACTGCTGTCTCCCCCTAGTACTATGACTGTTGTCTCCCCCTAGTACTATGACTGCTGTCTCCCCCTAGTACTATGACTGCTGTCTCCCCCTAGTACTATGACTGCTGTCTCCCCCTAGTACTATGACTGCTTTGGTTCCCAGCCTTGACAAAATTGACAGCAAGATATTCTGGACACTTTTGTGAGCAATTTTATAAACTTGATTTAATTTAAGTTGTTTTACTCTGTGTTCAATATTCAGCATAACCAATTATTGTAATTCATCCTGGCCTACATGTTCTCTTGGGCCCAGGTTTGCAGGGGTCGAGTCTCAGCTCCTGGCCCCTCTTCACTGCTTTCACTATTTCCTGGCTGCATAAGCCCTTGACATACCTCTCCTTAAAGCTATGTATGGATCCTGCCTCCACTAAATCACTTCCCAAACTATTCCACTTCCTGACTACTCTGTGACTGAAGAAATACTTCCTAACATCCCTGTGAGTCATCTGAGTCTTCAACTTCCAACTGTGTCCCCTTGTTGCTGTGTCCCATGTCTGGAACATTCTGTCTGTCCACCTTGTCAATTCCTCTCAGTATTTTATATGTCGTTATCATGTCTCCTCTGTACTCCAGTGTCGTTAGGTAAAAATATAACATTGGAGAGAGTATTATTAGTATTGAGGTGGTCAGTCCCTCAGTCATGACAGCTGGGGATCAGTCCCTCAGTCATGATATCTGGGGGGTCAGTCCCTCAGTCATGATATCTGGGGGGTCAGTCCCTCAGTCATGACAGCTGGGGATCAGTCCTTCAGTCACGATAGCTGGGGGGTCAGTATTTCAGTCATGACAGCTGGGGATCAGTCACTCAGTCATGATATCTGGGGGGTCAGTCCCTCAGTCATGATATCTGGGGGGCCAGTCCCTCAGTCATGATATCTGGGGGGTCAGTCCCTCAGTCATGATATCTGGGGGGTCAGTCCTTCAGTCAGGATATCTGGGGGGTCAGTCCTTCAGTCAGGATATCTGGGGGTCAGTCCTTCAGTCAGGATATCTGGGAGGTCAGTCCTTCAGTCAGGATATCTGGGGGTCAGCCCCTCAGTCATGATATCTAGGGGTCAGTCCTTCAGTCATGATATCTGGGGGTCAGTCCTTCAGTCATGATATTTGGGGGTCAGTCCTTCAGTCATGATATATGGGGGTCAGTCCTTCAGTCAGGATATCTGGGGGTCAGACCTCAGCCATGATATCTAGGGGTCAGTCCCTCAGTCAGGATATCTGGGGTCAGTCCTTCAGTCAGGATATCTGGGGTCAGTCCTTCAGTCATGATATTTGGGGGTCACTCCTTCAGTCATGATATTTGGGGGTCACTCCTTCAGTCATGATATCTAGGGGGTCAGTCCTTCAGTCATGATATCTGGGGGTCAGTCCTTCAGTCATGATATCTGGGGGTCAGTCCTTCAGTCATGATATCTGGGGGTCAGTCCTTCAGTCATGATATCTGGGGGTCAGTCCTTCAGTCATGATATCTAGGGTCAGTCCCTCAGTCATGATATCTGGGGGTCAGTCCTTCAGTCATGATATCTGGGGGTCAGTCCTTCAGTCATGATATCTGGGGGTCAGTCCCTCAGTCATGATATCTGGGGGTCAGTCCCTCAGTCATGATATCTGGGGGTCAGTCCCTCAGTCATGATATCTGGGGGTCAGTCCCTCAGTCATGATATCTGGGGGTCAGTCCCTCAGTCATGATATCTGGGGGTCAGTCCCTCAGTCATGATATTTGGGGGTCAGTCCCTCAGTCATGATATTTGGGGGTCAGTCCCTCAGTCATGATATCTGGGGGGTCAGTCCCTCAGTCATGATATCTGGGGGGTCAGTCCCTCAGTCATGATATCTGGGGGGTCAGTCCTTCAGTCATGATATCTGGGGGGTCAGTCCTTCAGTCATGATATCTAGGAATCAGTCCCTCAGTCATGATATCTGGGGGGTCAGTCCTTCAGTCATGATATCTGGGGGGTCAGTCCCTCAGTCATGATATCTGGGGGGTCAGTCCCTCAGTCATGATATCTGGGGGGTCAGTCCCTGGTGTATTGAGCAGAGGACTGAGGACTGATGTTATGTACAGAAGCGTATTGCAAGAATCGCTTACAAGCGATACAAGATGCAAAACAACCACAGGAGAAGTTGAATAATAGCTCTAGGCCTTTCGTGTTGCAATCAACACCTCTCCAAGAGCTTGCAATGTTGCAGGAATGAGTTAGGGATCTCAGCGTCTCTCTGATCGAATCTGCTGAGATTTCTTACTTGTTCCTGCAACATTGGAAGCTCCTGACGATGTGTTGATTGCAACACGGAAGACCTAGAGCTATTATTCAACTGTCCCTGTGGTTGCTTTGCAACACGGAAGATTAAATATATTTTCAAGTATACTGTGGTGGTGGTAGTGGTAGTAGTAGTGGTAGTAGTGGTAGTAGTGGTAGTAGTGGTAGTAGTGGTAGTAGTGGTAGTTGTGGTGGTGGTAGTGGTAGTAGTGGTGGTAGTAGTGGTAGTAGTGGTAGTAGTGGTAGTTGTGGTGGTGGTAGTGGTAGTAGTGGTGGTAGTAGTGGTAGTAGTGGTAGTAGTGGTGGTAGTAGTGGTAGTAGTGGTAGTGGTAGTGGAGTGGTGGTAGAGGAGAGGGTGGTGGAGAGTGGAGTAGTGGAGCTGTGGTGGTGGCAGGGTAGTAGTGGTGGAGAGTGGAGTAGTGGAGTTGGTGGTGGCAGTGGCAGTGGTGGTAGAGTGGCAGAGTGGAGAGTGGTGGTAGTAGTGGTAGTAGTGGTAGTTGTGGTGGTGGTAGTGGTAGTAGTAGTGGTAGTTGTGGTGGTGGTAGTGGTAGTAGTAGTGGTAGTAGTGGTAGTAGTGGTAGTTGTGGTGGTGGTAGTGGTAGTAGTAGTGGTAGTTGTGGTGGTGGTAGTGGAGTAGAGGGAGAGTGGAGTAGTGGAGTAGTGGTAGCTGTGGTGGTGGTAGTGGTAGTAGTAGTGGTAGGTTGTGGTGGTGGTAGTGGAGTAGTAGTGGCAGTAGTGGTAGTAGTGGTAGCTTGGGTGGGTGGAGTAGTAGAGTAGCTGTGGTGGTGGCAGTGGAGCAGTGGGGAGAGGGAGAGTGGCAGAGTGGTGGAGAGTGGCAGTGGAGCTGTGGTGGTAGTGGCAGAGTAGGGCAGCTGGGTGGTGGAGTGGAGTAGAGAGTAGAGTGGTAGTAGTGGAGCTGTGGGGTGGAGTGGAGTAGTGTGAGCTGTGGTGGTGGTAGTGGCAGTAGCAGTGGAGTAGTGGTAGTAGTGGTGCAGTGTGGTGGTGGTAGGGTAGTAGTGGTAGTGTGGTGGTGGTAGTGGAGTAGGTGGAGTAGTGGCAGTTGGTTGTGGTGGTGGTAGTGGTAGTAGTAGTGGTAGTTGTGGTGGTGGTAGTGGTAGTAGTAGTGGTAGTAGTGGTAGTAGTGGTAGTTGTGGTGGTGGTAGTGGTAGTAGTAGTGGTAGTTGTGGTGGTGGTAGTGGTAGTAGTAGTGGTAGTAGTGGTAGTAGTGGTAGTAGTGGTGGTAGTAGTGGAGTAGGGTAGTGGAGTGGTAGTTGTGGTGGTGGTAGTAGTGGAGTAGTGGTGGTGGTAGTAGTGGAGTAGTGGAGTGGAGTGTAGTGGTGGTAGTAGTGGTGAGTGGTAGTAGTAGTGGGTGAGTGGTAGTAGTGGTGGCGGTGGGTAGAGTAGTGGTGGAGTAGTGGAGTAGTGGTGGCAGTAGGTAGAGTGGTGGTAGTGGAGAGTGGTGGAGTAGTGGTAGTAGTGGTGGTGGAGTAGTGGAGTAGTGGTGGTGGTAGTGGTAGAGTGGTGGTGGAGTGGAGTAGTGGAGTAGTGGTAGTAGTGTGGTGGAGGTGGGAGTGGAGAGTGCAGAGTAGTAGTAGTAGTGGAGCAGTGGCAGAGTGATAGTAGTGGAGTAGTGGAGTAGTGGCAGTAGTAGTAGTGGTAGAGTGGAGTAGTGGTGGTGGGTGGAGTGGTGGAGTGGTAGTAGGGTAGTAGTAGTGGTAGTAGTGGAGAGTAGTAGTGGAGAGTGGCAGAGAGTGGGCAGTGGAGCAGAGCAGTGGTAGAGTGGTAGAGAGTGGTAGAGTGGGGTGGAGGGAGTAGAGTGGTAGTAGTGGTGGTCGAGTGGAGAGTGGTAGTAGAGTGGGTAGTAGTAGTGGTAGAGTGGTGGTGAGGTGGTAGTAGTGGTGGTGGTGGCTGGTGTAGTAGTGGTGGTGGTGGTGGTAGTAGTAGTGGTGGTAGTAGTGGTGGGGAGTGGTAGAGTAGTGGTGGTGGTGGAGTAGTGGTGGTGGCAGTGGAGAGTGGTGGTGATGGTGTGAGTGGCAGTAGTTGGTGGAGTGGAGTAGAGTGGTGGTGGTGGTAGTGGAGTAGTGGTGGTGGTAGTAGTGGGGTGGAGGGAGTAGGTGGAGTAGTGGTGGTGGCAGTGGAGAGTGGTGGTGGTGGTGGAGTGGAGTAGTGGTGGGGTGGTGGTAGTGGTAGTAGTGGTAGTAGGGTGGTGGTGGTAGTGGTAGTAGTGGTAGTAGTGGTGGTAGTGGTAGTGGAGTGGAGAGTATTAGTGGTAGTAGTGGTGGTGGTAGGGTAGTAGTGGTGGTGGTAGTGGTAGTGGTAGAGTGGTGTTGTATCGGTAGTAGTGGTAGAGGGGGTGGTAGTGGTAGTAGTGGTGGTGGTAGTGGAGGTGGTAGTGGAGGTGGTGGTAGTGGTAGTAGTGGTGGTGGTAGTGGAGTGGAGTAGTGGTGTTTGTAGTGGGAGTGGTAGTAGTGGTGGTGGTAGTGGTAGTAGTGGACTGGTAGTGGTAGTAGTGGTGGTTTTAGTGGTAGTAGGTGGTGGTGAGTGGTGGAGTAGTGGAGTAGTGGGGTGGTGGTGGAGAGTGCTGGTGGTGGTAGCAGTGGTAGTATTGGGTGGAGTGGTAGTAGTGGTGGTGGTAGTTTTAGTAGTGGTGGTGGTAGTGGTAGTAGTGGTAGTGGTGGTGGAGTAGTGGAGTAGCAGTGGAGTGGTAGCAGTAGTGGTGGCAGTGGAGGGCAGTAGTGGAGTGGCAGCAGTGGAGAGGGTGGTGAGTGGAGTAGGGTGGGGTAGTGGAGAGTGGTGGTGGTGGTGAGTGGAGTAGTTGTAGTAGTGGTGGATGTAGTGGTAGTAGTGGTGGTGGTAGTGGTGGTAGTGGTGGTGGTAGTGGTAGTAGTTGTGGTGATAGTGGTAGTAGTAGTGGTGGTAGTGGTAGTAGTGGTGGTAGTGGTAGTAGTGGTGGTAGTGGTAGTAGTGGTGGTGGTAGTGGTAGTAGTGGTGGTAGTTGTAGTAGTGGTGGTGGTAGTGGTAGTAGTGGAGGTAGTAGTGGTGGTGTTAGTGGTAGTAGTGGTGGTGGTAGTGGAAGTAGTGGTGGTGGTAGTGGTATTACTGGTGGTGGTAGTGGTAGTGGTAGTGGTAGTGGTAGTAGTGGTGGTAGTGGTAGTAGTGGTGGTGGTAGTGGTAGTAGTGGTGGTGGTAGTGGTAGTAGTGGTGGTAGTGGTAGTAGTAGTAGTGGAGTGGTGGTGGTAGTGGTGGTGGTGGTAGTGGAGTATAAAATGGGTTGGAATTGTGGTTTTAGGGATTGTAAGGAAGAATAAGGAAGAATAAGGAAGAATAAGGAAGAATAAGGAAGAATAAGGAAGAATAAGGAAGAATAAGGAAGAATAAGTAAGAATAAGGAAGAATAAGGAAGAATAAGTAAGAATAAGGAAGAATAAGGAAGAATAAGGAAGAATAAGTAAGAATAAGGAAGAATAAGGAAGAATAAGGTAAGAAAAAGGAAGAAAAAGGGAAGAATAAGGAAGAAAAAGGGTAAGAATAAGGAAGAATAAGGTAAGAATAAGGAAGAATAAGTAAGAATAAGTAAGAATAAGGAAGAATAAGTAAGAATAAGGAAGAATAAGGAAGAATAAGGTAAGAATAAGTAAGAATAAGGAAGAATAAGTAAGAATAAGGAAGAATAAGAAGAATAAGTAAGAATAAGTAAGAATAAGGAAGAATAAGGTAAGAATATGGAAGAATAAGGAAGAATAAGGAAGAATAAGTAAGAATAAGGTAAGAATATGGAAGAATAAGTAAGAATAAGGAAGAATAAGGAAGAATAAGTGAAGAATAAGTAAGAATAAGGAAGAATAAGAAGAATAAGTAAGAATAAGGAAGAATAAGAAGAATAAAGATTGGAAGAATAAGTAAGAATAAGGAAGAAAAAGGGTAAGAATAAGTAAGAATAAGTAAGAATAAGGAAGAATAAGTAAGAATAAGGAATAAAGAATAAGGAAGAATAAGGAAGAAGTATAAATAAGGAAAATAAGGAAGAATAAGAGTAAGAAATAAGTAAGAATAAGGAAGAATAAGTAGAAGAATAAGGAAGAATAAGTAAGAATAAGGTAAGAATAGGATGTAAGAATAAGGAAGAATAAGAAGAATAAGGAAGAATGTAAGAATAAGAAGAATAAGGAAGAATAAGTAAGAATAAGAAGAATAAGGAAAATAAGGAAGAATAAGTGAATATGGAAGAATAAGTAAGAATAAGGAAGAATAAGGAAGAATAAGTAAGAATAAGGAAGAATAAGGAAGAATAAGGTAAGAATAAGAAGAATAAGGAAAATAAGAAGAATAAGGAAAATAAGTAGAATAAGTAAAATGAAAATAAGTAAGAATAAGGAAGAATGAAGAAAGGTAAGAATAAGTAAATAAGGAAGAATAGTAGAATAAGAAGAATAAGAATGAAGAATAAGAAGAATAAGGAAGAATAAGGAAGAATAAGGTAAGAATAAGAATAAGGAAGATAGGAGAATAAGTGATAGGAGAATAAGGAAGAATAAGTAAGAATAAGGAAGAATAAGGAAGAATAAGGAAGAATAAGGAAGAATAAGGTAAGAATAAGTAAGAATAAGGAAGAATAAGGAAGAATAAGGAAGAATAAGGAAGAATAAGTAAGAATAAGGAAGAATAAGTAAGAATAAGGAAGAATAAGGAAGAATAAGGTAAGAATAAGTAAGAATAAGTGAAGAATAAGGAAGAATAAGGAAGAATAAGGAAGAATAAGGAAGAATAAGGAAGAATAAGTAAGAATAAGGAAGAATAAGGAAGAATAAGGTAAGAATAAGGTAAGAATAAGAAGAATAAGGAAGAATAAGGAGTAAGAGATAAGGTAAGAATAAGTAGAATAAGTAAGAATAAGGAAGAATAAGGAAGAATAAGGTAAGAATAAGGTAAGTAAGTAAGTAGAATAAGAAGAATAAGGAAGAATAAGTAGGATAAGTAAGAATAAGTAGAATAAGGAAGAATAAGGAAGAATAAGGAAGAATAAGTAAGAATAAGTAAGAATAAGGAAGAATAAGTAAGAATAAGTAAGAATAAGTAGAATAAGAAGATGAAGAATAAGGAAGAATAAGTAAGAATAAGGAAGAATAAGGAAGAATAAGTAAGAATAAGGAAGAATAAGGAAGAATAAGTAAGAATAAGTAAGAATAAAGAAGAATAATAAGAATAAGAAGAATAAGAGAAAATGAAGATAAGAAGAATAAGGAAGAATAAGAGAAAGAATAAGGTAAGAATAAGTAAGAATAAGGAAGAATAAGAAGAATAAGTAAGAATAAGGAAGAATAAGTAAAATAAGGAAGAATAAGGAAGAATAAGTGAAGAATAAGTAAGAATAAGAGAAGAATAAGTAAAGAATAAGGAAGAATAAGAAGAATAAGAAGAATAAGGAAGAATAAGGAAGAATAAGGAAGAATAAGTAAGAATAAGGTAAGAATAAGTAAGAATAAGAAGAATAGGAAGAATAAGGAAGAATAAGGAAGAATAAGGAAGAATAAGAAGAATAAGAAGAATAAGGAAGAATAAGGAAGAATAAGAAGAATAAGGAAGAATAAGGAAGAATAAGTAAGAATAAGAAGAATAAGGAAGAATAAGTAAGAATAAGGAAGAATAAGGAAGAATAAGGAAGAATAAGAAGAATAAGGAAGAATAAGTAAGAATAAGAAGAATAAGAAGAATAAGGAAGAATAAGGAAGAATAAGGTAAGAATAAGAAGAATAAGGAAGAATAAGGAAATAAGAAGAATAAGAAGAATAAGAAGAATAAGGAAGAATAAGGAAGAATAAGAAGAATAAGGAAGAATAAGGAAGAATAAGGAAGAATAAGGAAGAATAAGTAAGAATAAGAAGAATAAGGAAGAATAAGGAAGAATAAGGAAGAATAAGGAAGAATAAGAAGAATAAGGAAGAATAAGAAGAATAAGAAGAATAAGGAAGAATAAGGTAAGAATAAGTAAGAATAAGTAAGAATAAGGAAGAATAAGGAAGAATAAGGAAGAATAAGGAAGAATAAGGAAGAATAAGTAAGAATAAGGAAGAATAAGGAAGAATAAGAGATAAGAAATAAGTAAGAATAAGGAAGAATAAGGAAGAATAAAGTAAGAATAAGGAAGAATAAGAGATAAGAAGAATAAGGAAGAATAAGGAAGAATAAGGTAAGAATAAGAAGATAAGAAATAAGTAGAATAAGGAAGAATAAGGAAGAATAAGAAGATAAGTAAGAATAAGTAGAATAAGGAAATAGAAATAAGGAAGAATAAGGAAGAATAAGTAAGAATAAGGAAGAATAAGGAAGAATAAGAAGAATAAGAAGAATAAGGAAGAATAAAAGAATAAGTAAGAATAAGAAGAATAAGTAAGAATAAGAAGAATAAGTAAGAATAAGGAAGAATAAGGAAGAATAAGTAAGAATAAGTAAGAATAAGAAGAAGAATAAGAAATAAGTAAGAATAAGAAGAATAAGTAAGAATAAGGAAGAATAAGGAAGAATAAGGAAGAATAAGAAGAATAAGGAAGAATAAGGAAGAATAAGTAAGAATAAGTAAGAATAAAGAAGAATAATTAAAGAATAAGTAAGAATAAAGAAGAATAAGAAGAATAAGAAGAATAAGGAAGAATAAGGAAGAATAAGGAAGAATAAGAAGAATAAGTAAGAATAAAAAAAGAAGAATAAGAATAAGAAGAATAAGGAAGAATAAGTAAGAATAAGAAGAATAAGAAGAATAAGGAAGAATAAGGAAGAATAAGGAAGAATAAGGTGAAGATAGAAGAATAAGAAGAATAAGTAAGAATAAGAAGAATAAGAAGAATAAGTAAGAATAAGGAAGAATAAGTAGATAAGGAAGAATAAGGAAGAATAAGGTAAGAATAAGTAAGAAAAGAAGAATATGGTAAAGAATAAGGAAGAATAAGGAAGAATAAGGAAGAATAAGTAAAATAAGGAAGAATAAGGAAAAATAAGAAAGAAGAATAAAAGAATTTAAGAATAAGAAGAATAAGAAGAATAATAAGAATAAGGAATAAGAGAAGGAAAATAAGAAAAAGAGAATAAGTAAGAATAAGAAGAATAATAAGAATAAGAAGAATAAGGAAGAATAAGTAAGAATAAGTAAGAATAAGGAAGAATAAGTAGAATAAGGAAGAATAAGAAGAATAAGGTAAGAAAATAAAAGAAAAGTAAGAATAAGGAAGAATAAGAAGAATAAGAAGAATAAGTAAGAATAAGGAAGAATAAGGAAGAATAAGGAAGAATAATAAGAATAAGGAAGAATAAGGAAGAATAAGAAAGAATAAGGAAGAAAAGGAAGAATAAGGAAGAATAAGGAAGAATAAGGAAGAATAAGGAAGAATAAGGAAGAATAAGTAAGAATAAGGAAGAATAAGTAAGAATAAGGAAGAATAAGGAAGAATAAGGTAAGAATAAGTAAGAATAAGTAAGAATAAGGAAGAATAAGGAAGAATAAGGAAGAATAAGGAAGAATAAGGAAGAATAAGTAAGAATAAGGAAGAATAAGGAAGAATAAGGTAAGAATAAGGTAAGAATAAGGAAGAATAAGGAAGAATAAGTAAGAATAAGGTAAGAATAAGTTAGGATAAGTAAGAATAAGTAAGAATAAGGAAGAATAAGGTAAGAATAAGGTAAGAATAAGTATGAATAAGGAAGAATAAGGAAGAATAAGTAAGGATAAGTAAGAATAAGTAAGAATAAGGAAGAATAAGGAAGAATAAGGAAGAATAAGTAAGAATAAGGAAGAATAAGGAAGAATAAGTAAGAATAAGTAAGAATAAAGAAGAATAATTAAGAATAAGTAAGAATAAAGAAGAATAAGTAAGAATAAGGAAGAATAAGTAAGAATAAGGAAGAATAAGGAAGAATAAGTAAGAATAAGTAAGAATAAAGAAGAATAATTAAGAATAAGTAAGAATAAGGAAGAATAAGGAAGAATAAGTAAGAATAAGTAAGAATAAGGAAGAATAAAAGAATAAGAAGAATAAGTAAGAATAAGAAGAATAATAAGAATAAGTAAGAATAAGAAGAATAAGTAAGAATAAGGAAGAATAAGGAAGAATAAGAAGAATAAAGAAGAATAAGTAAGAATAAGTAAGAATAAAGAAGAAGAATAAGAATAAGAAGAATAAGGAAGAATAAGGAAGAATAAGGAAGAATAAGGAAGAATAAGGAAGAATAAGGAAGAATAAGAAGAATAAAGAAGAATAAGGAAGAATAAGGAAGAATAAGGAAGAATAGAAGAATAAGGAAGAATAAGTTAGTTACACAAGACAGGTGCATGTGTTTAGTTTACTGACAACACTTGCCTACAGGTGTTCAATCACACCCTGCCTTCCTTTCAACCTCCTCCTCTCACCCTCCCTCCTCCTCACCTCCCTCTCTCTCTCCTCTCCTCTCACCTCCCTCTCTCCTCCCTCCTCCCTCTCTCTCCCTCCCTCTCTCTTCTCTCACCTCCCTCTCCTTTCTCTCTCACCTCCTCTCTCTCTCCTCTCCCTCTCTACTCCTCTCTCTACCTCCCTCTCTCTCCCTCCTCTCTCTTCTCTCTCTCTCCTCCTCCCTCCCTCTCCCCCCTCTCTCTCTCTCTCCCCTCCCTCTCTCTCCCTCTCCCCTCACCTCCCTCTCTTCTCTCTCACCTCCTCTCTCTCTCTCCCTCCCTCTCCCCTCTCTCCCTCCTCTCCTCTCCTCCTCTCCTCTCTCTCTCTTCTCTTCCCTCTCTCTCTCTCTCTCTCCTCTCTCTCTCTCTCTCTCTCTCTCTTCTCTTCTCTTCCCCTCTCACTCCCTCTCCTCTCTTTCTCTCTCACCTCCTCTCTCTCTCCTCTCTCTCACCTCTCTCTTCTCTCTCTCCTCTCCTCTCTCTACCTCCTCTCTTCTCTTTCTCCCTCCTCTCTCTCTCTCTCTCTCTCTCTCTCTCTCTCTCTCTCTCTCTTTCTCTCACCTCCTCATCTCTTTTCTCTCACCCTCCCTCTTCTTCTCTCTCTCACCTCCTCTCTCTCTCTCTCTCTCACCTCCTCTCTCTCTCACCTCCTCAAAATCTCTCTTCTTCTCTCACCTCCCTCTCTCTCTCTCCTCTCTCCCTCCTCTCTCTCTCTCTCTTTCTCTCACCTCCCCATCTCTTTTCCTCACCTCCCTCTCTTTCTCTCTCTCTCTATCTCTTACTCTCTCACCTACCTCTCTCTCTCACCTCCCTCAAAATCTCTCTCTCTTTCTCTCTCTCTCTCACCTCCCTCTCTCTCTCTCTCTCACCTTCCTCTATTTTTTTACACAGGGTTTGACAAAGTTAAGATCCCTAACTTTATTAACAAGCTATTTACAAGTTAAGGTTCCTAACTTTATTAACAAGCTGTTTACAAGTTAAGGTTCCTAACTTTATTAACAAGCTATTTACAAGTTAAGATCCCTAACTTTATTAACAAGCTATTTACAAGTTAAGATCCCTAACTTTATTAACAAGCTATTTACAAGTTAAGGTTCCTAACTTTATTAACAAGCTATTTACAAGTTAAGATCCCTAACTTTATTAACAAGCTATTTACAAGTTAAGGTTCCTAACTTTATTAACAAGCTATTTACAAGTTAAGATCCCTAACTTTATTAACAAGCTATATACAAGTTAAGATCCCTAACTTTATTAACAAGCTATTTACAAGTTAAGATCCCTAACTTTATTAACAAGCTATTTACAAGTTAAGGTTCCTAACTTTATTAACAAGCTATTTACAAGTTAAGGTTCCTAACTTTATTAACAAGCTGTTTACAAGTTAAGGGTTCCTAACTTTATTAACAAGCTATTTACAAGTTAAGGATACTAACTTTATTAACAAGCTATTTACAAGTTAAGGATCCTAACTTTATTAACAAGCTAAGAGTTGTTACCTACATCAGCTCATTTGAAAGCATTTTTATTGTTATGAAACATACAAGTAGGGAACAGGATGAAGTTGGAGCCATCTGTGGGCCAGCTGTGAGCCATCTGTGGGTCATCTGTGGGCCAGCTGTGAGCCATCTGTGGGTCATCTGTGAGCCATCTGTGGGCCAGCTGTGAGCCATCTGTGGGCAAGTATTTTCATTTGGTCAACTGATTTCATTTCGTTGACATCATAATGCTGTACAGAACATGTCCCAGACTCGAGTCATCCTGGGAATAAATGATCTCTGTTGATGTGATGTTCTGGAGAAGGTTACAGTCAGTGTAGTTGCTGTTGGCTGCCCGTCTTGTGGTGTAGTAGCTGTCTTCTGACTGCCCGTCTTGTGGTATAGAAGCTGTCTTCTAACTGCCCGTCTTGTGGTATAGAAGCTGTCTTCTAACTGCCCGTCTTGTGGTATAGAAGCTGTCTTCTAACTGCCCGTCTTGTGGTATAGAAGCTGTCTTCACACTGCCCGTCTTGTGGTGTAGTAGCTGTCTTCTCACTGTCCTCAGAGTGGAGACAAGTGTGGTACCTTGACAATATTGGTCCACATTCCTCCTGTGTTGAAGACTGCTGAAATGACAGATCTATCCAGGCTGGGTCCAAGCCAGAGATGAGTCGTCTCTCTCTCTCTCTCTCTCTCTCTCTCTCTCTCTCTCTCTCTCTCTCTCTCTCTCTCTCTCTCTCTCTCTCTTTATCTCTCACTATGATATACCTTTGATATACCTTTCAAGAGTTTCGAGAGTATCTACTCTCTGAGCCCGGCCATGGGCCAGGCTCGTCTGGTGCTTGCCTGATGTTCAATTCAGGCCAAAATAATTTAAATTAAGAAGTTGGTCTCCAGCTCCTGGACCTCTAGAGAAGTTTCAGGTCCACCTTGTTCCATGGGAGAATTGAGCCGGTGGGTTGGTGTGGGTTTCAAGACTATCTACTGTTTGTCCTGGTCCAGTGTGTTGTGTGTTCTGGTCCAGTGTGCTGTTTGTCCTGGTTCAGTGTGTTGGGTATTCTGGTCCAGTGTGCTGTTTGTCCTGGTCCAGTGTGTGTGTCCTGGTCCAGAGTGTGTTGTGTGTTCTGGTCCAGTGTATGTTGTTTGTCCTGGCCCAGAGTGTGTTATGTGTCCTGGCCCAGAGTGTGTTGTGTGTCCTGGCCCAGAGTGTGTTGTGTGTACTGGTCCAGTGTTTGTTGTGTGTTTTGGTCCAGTGTGTGTTGTGTGTTCTGGTCCAGTGTTTGTTGTGTGTTTTGGTCCAGTGTGTGTTGTGTGTTCTGGTCCAGTGTTTGTTGTGTGTTTTGGTCCAGTGTGTGTTGTGTGTACTGATCCAGTGTGTTGTGTGTCCAGGTCCAGTGTTTGTTGTGTGTTTTGGTCCAGTGTGTGTTGTGTGTTCTGGTCCAGTGTTTGTTGTGTGTTTTGGTCCAGTGTGTGTTGTGTGTTCTGGTCCAGTGTTTGTTGTGTGTTTTGGTCCAGTGTGTGTTGTGTGTACTGATCCAGTGTGTTGTGTGTCCTGGTCCAGTGTTTGTTGTGTGTTTTGGTCCAGTGTGTGTTGTGTGTCCTGATCCAGTGTGTTGTGTGTCCTGGTCCAGTGTGTTGTGTGTCCTGGTCCAGTGTGTTGTGTGTCCTGATCCAGTGTGTTGTGTGTCCTGGTCCAGTGTGTTGTGTGTCCTGATCCAGTGTGTTGTGTGTCCTGGTCCAGTGTGTTGTGTGTCCTGGTCCAGTGTGTTGTGTGTCCTGATCCAGTGTGTTGTGTGTCCTGGTCCAGTGTGTTGTGTGTCCTGATCCAGTGTGTTGTGTGTCCTGGTCCAGTGTGTTGTGTGTCCTGGTTCAGTGTGTTGTGTGTGCTGGTCCAATGTGTGTTGTGTTCTGTTCCAGTGTGTGTTTTCTGGTCCAGTGTGTGTGTGTTCTGGTGCAGTGTGCGTGTGTGTGTGTTCTGGTGCAGTGTGCGTGTGTGTGTGTGCTCTGGTCCAGTGTGTTGTGTGTCCTGGTCCAGTGTGTTGTGTGTTCTGGTCCATTGTGTGTTCTGGTCCAGTGTGTGCTGCGTCTTCTGGTCCAGTGTATGTTGTTTGCCATGGTCCAGTGTATTGCGTGTTCTGGTCCAGTGTGTTGTTTGTTCTGGTCCAGTGTGTTGTTTGCCCTGGTCCAGTGTATTGTGTGTTCTGGTCAAGTGTATGATTTTTGTCCTGGTCCAGTGTACAGTGTGTTCTGGTCCAGTGTGTTGTATGTCCTGGTCCAGTGTGTTGCGTGTCCTGGTCCAGTGTGCTGTATGTTCTGGTCCAGTGTGCTCTGGTCCAGTGTGTTGTGTGTCCTGGTCCAGTGTGTTGTGTGTCCTGGTCCAGTGTGCTGTATGTTCTTGTCCAGTGTACAGTGTGTTCTGGTCCAGTGTGTTGTGTGTCCTGGTCCAGTGTGTTGTGTGTCCTGGTCCAGTGTGCTGTATGTTCTGGTCCAGTGTACAGTGTGTTCTGGTCCAGTGTGTTGTGTGTCCTGGTCCAGTGTGCTGTGTGTCCTGCTCCAGTGTGCTGTATGTTCTGGTCCAGTGTACAGTGTGTTCTGGTCCAGTGTGTTGTGTGTCCTGGTCCAGTGTGTTGTGTGTCCTGGTCCAGTGTGCTGTATGTTCTGGTCCAGTGTACAGTGTGTCCTGGTCCAGTGTGTTGTGTGTCCTGGTCCAGTGTGTTGTGTGTCCTGGTCCAGTGTGCTGTATGTTCTGGTCCAGTGTACAGTGTGTCCTGGTCCAGTGTGTTGTGTGTCCTGGTCCAGTGTGTTGTATGTTCTGGTCCATTGTGTGTGTGTCCTGGTCCAGTGTGTTGTGTGTCCTAGTCTAGTGTGTTGTGTGTTCTGGTCCATTGTGTGTGTGTCCTGGTCCAGTGTGTTGTGTGTCCTAGTCCAGTGTGTTATGTGTTCTGGTCCAGTGTTCTGTTTTTTCGGGTCCAGTGTGTTGTTTGTCCTGGTCCAGTGTTTGTGTCAACGTGTGCTGCAGGGATGGTTCACGTGTGGAACAAAGATGTGCAGTTCTGTGGGTGCACTGGACCACGTTAGTGTCCTGGACCACGTTGGTGTCCTGGACCACGTTGGTGTCCTGGACCACGTTGGTGTCCTGGGGTATGAACACACGGATGCAGTGGCAAAGGCTGCTGCAGCAACACCGTTCTACAGTAAGCTTTTGCCAAAGAGTTCATGGGACATATCCACACACACACAGGGCCCTGTGAGACAGCGACCCTTGGTAGTCCTGCACTCTGAGGGATGAGTGAGGATGTTACAGTCCTGGAGGTGGGAAGTACAGTACCTGCACTCTGAGGGATGAGTGAGGATGTTACAGTCCTGGAGGTGGGAAGTACAGTACCTGCACTCTGAGGGATGAGTGAGGATGTTACAGTCCTGGAGGTGGGAAGTACAGTACCTGCACTCTGAAGGATGAGTGAAGGGAGCTGCAGTCCTGAGGTGGAAGTACAGCACTGCACCTGAAGGAAGAGGGGGATGTGCAGTCCTGGAGGTGGAAGACAGACTGACCTGAAGGAGGGAGGATGCAGTCCTGGAGGTAAGTACACTGCACTCTGAAGGATGAGGAGGATGCAGTCCTGGAGGTGGGAAGACAGTACTTGCACCTGAAGGAAGAGGAGGATGTTCAGTCCTGAGGTGGGAAGTACAGACTGCACTCTGAAGGAAGAGGAGTGCAGTCCTGAGGTGGAAGCACAGTACTGCACCTGAAGGAAGAGGAGGATGTTCAGTCCTGAGGTGGGAAGTACAGTACCTGCACCTGAAGGAGAGGGGATGTCAGTCCTGAGGTGGAAGCACAGCACTGCACTCTGGAAGGAGAGGGGATGTCAGTCCTGAGGTGGAAGTACAGTACTGCACTCTGAAGGAAGAGGGGATGTGCAGTCCTGGAGGTGGAAGCACAGACTGCACCTGAAGGAAGAGGGGAGTGCTGCAGTCCTGAGGTGGAAGACAGCACTGCACCTGAAGGAAGAGGGGATGTCAGTCCTGGAGGTGGAAGTACAGACTCTGCACCTGAAGGAAGAGGGGATGTCAGTCCTGAGGTGGAAGTACAGCACTTGCACCTGAAGGAGAGGAGGATGCAGTCCTGAGGTGGGAAGCACAGACTGCACCTGAAGGAAGAGGGGATGCTGCAGTCCTGGAGGTGGGAAGTACAGCACCTGCACCTGAAGGAAGAGGGGGATGCGTGGGTGGGAAGCAAGTACCTGCACTCTGAAGGAAGAGTGAGGATGCAGTCCTGAGGTGGGAAGTACAGTACCTGCACTCTGAAGTGAAGAGGATGTGCAGTCCTGGAGGTGGGAACAGCACTGCACCTGAAGGATGAGTGAGGATGGTACAGTGCCTGGAGGTGGGGAAGACAGACTTGCACTCTGAAGGATGAGGGGATGTCAGTCCTTGAGGTGGGAAGACAGCACTTGCACTCTGAAGGAGAGGGAGGATGTACAGCCCTTGAGGTGGGAAGTCCGAGGTGCACCTGAAGGAAGGGATGCAGTCGAGGAGAGCAGCTGATGAAGGAAGGGATGCAATGAGGTGGAGCAGTCCTGACTGGGAAGAGGACTTGAGTCGAGGTGGAAGAGCCTGAGTGAACACGAGAGGATGCGCAGCTGAGGTGGAAGACGATGCACTGGGAAGGAGTGCCTGGAGGTGGAAACAGCCTGCACCTGAAGGAAGAGGGGATGCAGTCCGAGTGGAATGAAGGCCAGAGAGGGAGACTCTGGGAGGGGGATGCTGCCTGAGGGAAGAGTACTGCACCTGGTGGGAAGAGCTGCATCCTGAGGTGGGAAGTCAGCCTGGAGGAAGAGGCTGCACCTGAAGGTGGAGTGAGACTGCCTGAAGGAAGAGGATCAGCCTGAGGTGGGAGAGCTTCACTGAGGAAGAGATGATCGAGAGGGGAGACAGTCCTGATGGAAAGACTGAAGGAGAGGATGCAGTCCTGGAGGGAAGCACATGATGAAGTGGATAAGCCTGGGGTGGAAGCAATGCACAAGGAGGGGTGCAGCCTGGGGAGACAGACTTGCACCTGAAGGAAGAGGGGATGTCAGTCCTGGGTGGAGAAGACTCACCTAAGAAGAGGGGAGCCAGCCTGAGGTGGAGACAGCTGCACTGAAGGAAGAGGGGGATGCAGTCCTGAGGTGGGAAGACAGACTGCACCTGAAGGAAGGGGGTGCAGTCCTGAGGTGGAAGACAGACTGCACCTGAAGGAGAGGGACAGTCCTGAGGTGAAGCAACTGCACCTGAAGGAAGAGGGGATGTCAGTCCTGAGGTGGAAGACAGACTGCACCTGAAGGAAGAGGAGTGCAGCCTGAGGTGAAGACAGACTGCACCTGAAGGAAGAGGATGTTGAGTGAAGTACAGACTGACTGAAGAGGGGAGACAGTCGAGGTGGAAGTACAGTACTGCACCTGAAGGAGAGGGGATGTAGTCCTGAGGTGGAAGACAGACGCACTGAAGGAAGAGGGATGCAGTCCTGAGGTGGAAGCACGCACTGGGGGACCAGTCCTGAGGGAAACACTGAAGGAGGGATGTCAGGTGGACTGCCTGGAGGGATGCAGTCCTGAGGTGGCACTACCTGAAGAGGATGTATCCTAGGCACAGCTACTGAAGAGGGATGCAGCCTGAGGTAAGACTGACTGAAGGAGGGGGATGCAGTCCTGAGGTGAAGACAGACTGCACTGAAGAGGGGATGCAGTCCTGAGGTGGAAGACATGACTGAAGGAGGGGTGCAGTCCTGAGGTGAAACAGCTACCTGAAGGAGGGATGTACTGAGGTGGAGCACGCACCTGAAGGAGGGGGACGTCCTGAGGTGAAGTAGTACTGCACCTGAGGAGGAGGATGCATCCTGAGGTGGAAGCAGACTGCACGAGAGGGGATCAGTCCTGAGGGAAGACAGACTACTGAAGGAGAGGATGGCCTGAGGGACACTACCTGAAGGAGGGTGAGTCTGGGGCAGCTACCTGAAGGAAAGGGATGCAGTCCTGAGGGGAAGACAGACTGACTGAAGGAGGGATGTAGTCCTGAGGGGGACAGCTGCACCTGAAGGAGGGGATGCAGTCCTGAGGTGGAAGACAGCTGCACCTGAAGGAGGGGATGTGCTGAGGTGAAGAAGCTGCACCTGAAGAAGAGGATGAGCCTGAGGTGAAGAAGCTGACCTGAAGGAGGGGGATGTCTCCTGAGGTGGAAGACAGCTGCACCTGAAGGAGAGGGATGCGTCCTGAGTGGAAGTATGCACCTGAGAGGGTGCAGTCCTGAGGTGGAAGCAGCTGACCTGAAGGAGGGATGCACCTGAGGTGAAGACATCACCTAGAAGACAGTCTAGTGGTACAACACCGAAGAGGGCATGAGGTGGCCACCGGGAGGGATGCAGTCTGAGGTGGAAGAGACGAAGGAGGATGGTTAGTAGGAGGGTCATGAAATACATAGTCAGCATGGCAAAGCACTTACAAAATGATGGAAAGGATTCTTTAGGGAGGACCATGTAATCTTTTTTTGTTTTGATCGATTAGGACATTATTTTTTTTAATTGTACTTTCCTGGGAGAGTTATCTCATCTTACAACGGGAGATCAGCTTCACTCCTGCAGACGGAGGATCGAGCCTTCTACTCTTATGCAGACGGAGGATCGAGCCTTCACTCCTAGCAGATGGAGGATCGGCTTCACTCCTAGCAGACGGAGGATCGAGCCTTCACTCCTAGCAGACGGAGGATCGAGCCTTCACTCCTAGCAGACGGAGGATCGAGCCTTCACTCCTAGCAGACGGAGGATCGAGCCTTCACTCCTAGCAGACGGAGGATCGAGCCTTCACTCCTAGCAGACGGAGGATCGAGCCTTTCACTCCTAGCAGACGGAGGATCGAGCCTTCACTCCTAGCAGACGGAGGATCGAGCCTTCACTCCTAGCAGACGGAGGATCGAGCCTTCACTCCTAGCAGACGGAGGATCGAGCCTTCACTCCTAGCAGACGGAGGATCGAGCCTTCACTCCTATCAGACGGAGGATCGAGCCTTCACTCCTAGCAGACGGAGGATCGAGCCTTCACTCCTAGCAGACGGAGGATCGAGCCTTCACTCCTAGCAGACGGAGGATCGAGCCTTCACATCCTTGTGCTCAGTGACTCACAAAGGTTAACACATCACAATGATGATAATCACCTTTGGAGGCTATTTTGGGGGAGCGCTAAACCCATAGGAATTTTACAGCGCCTGTGGGGGGGGAATGGTATTGAACTTCAGGTTACGTGATCACAGATCCAATTCCCTGGATCAAGAGCCCTTCACCAGACTCAAGGAACCTCCCTGGAGGGGACCCTTCTCTTCAGAGAATATTGGCCAGGAAAAAAATCTGTAGATTTTCCCTAAAATCTAAATTTTTTCCAAAAAGTCTAAAAGATTTTTCCCAAGATCTAAAGATTTTTCCCTAGGGAAATTTATTTCTTCCCCTGCTACCCCCCATGTTGTACATAAATACATATATTTCTCTATTTAATCTTGCCATAAAATAGCAAATGTTATATTTGTTTCCTGGTCCAAGTAACTCTTCCCATGTTAACCTTAACAACTATCCTGTGGCTTGGTTATCAACGCTCTCGCCTAACATTCCGAGTTTCCAGGGTTCGATTCCCGTCACGGGCAAAATATTGGGCGTATTTCCTTACACCTGCTGTCAGCGTTCACCTAGCAGTAATTAGGTACTTGGGTGTTAGTGGACTGGTATGGGTGGCATCATGGGGGACAAGACTGAAGGACCACAATGGAAATAAGGCAGTCCACTATGACACATTGATTTTTGTCAAATCCTGCATTATCCTGGCTGGCTAACCTTCCCTACCCAGAGGTTATCCTTGGTGGCTAACCCTCTGGGTTAAAAATCCAAACAAATCTTATCTTAGTCCTTCAGGCATTAGGAAAGTAACACAAAATTACATTGATTTTTTTTATTTTTCGATTCCTCATCATTTATTTACAATAATTTTGACATAATTTGGACATTTCTCTTATTTACAATAATGTATACATATATTACTACGAATTCTACAATCTTCAATGAGATCAGCGACTGAAGTTCTTTTCTGAACTTCGTAAGGAGAATGTCAGCCGAATTTGCACACATTCTCCATTTTCAAACCTACAACAGCTTTGGAAGACAATGGTACAAAAATAATGCTACTATTGGAGAATTTAGTATAGCACTTTGAAGGCATGGAATCAAAGTTACTTTGAAAAATGACAAAACACAAATTATGCGTTACTTTTCGAAACTGACCAGAAGTGTTGACCTAGTCGAATGGTTCGTAAAGCGTGTTTCAAATTTTTCATTCGTCTGTACTCTCTTGACTGTCGTGAAAATGCAAAATTTGTGAAAGTGTACAAGCCCCCCAAAAATACAATACCCTTATTGCATGAATTTAGAAGATACAGTGCCAAGCGTGTACAAAGGAACAAACAATTTTAAGCACTCAAAATTTCAGAAATGACACGATAGCTTCACTGAAGGTTTTTCTAAACTAAAATTTGGTGACCTAGATTAATCCTTGCACAATTTCCTCCTTTGAGAGAATAAAATGACAACATGCCAAATTAACAACAAGAAACATGGCCGACAAACACCGTATGGAGCAAGCTTGTTTGACGACGTTACATTCCAAACGGCGTTTTATCGTGTAGCGATGTGACTGCAAATTAATGACGATGGTACAAACACAGCAAACATACGTCTGATCCACCAGGGTAAATATTTATATAGTCTTGGTAAGGTCTACAATGGTTGAAACATCAGCTGTATCAAGGGGCAGCACAGGTAGCCTAGCCCCTCCTTCCATATTATTATTATTACACTCAAAACTAAGCACTAAACCCACAAGGGAGCCTCCTTCTATTAAAGGAAACTCTCCATATAATGGACCTCTATATACAGTACTAACTTTGGAAATACAGAAACAAAATCAAGCTAGGTCAATAGATTTGGAAACTATGGACAAAGTCCATTTGGTATAGAATTGTATGTAAGGTTCACAATTTTCTCTATTCGCTACAACTGCTATTACTAATCATCTACTTTCCCCTATTAGTCCATTATTGCATAACCAAGTGTCGTCCATTTATATAAATTGCATCGTGTGGAAATAAATTTTTGAATTTTGAATTTTAAATGCAGAGGTTGTAAAAATCCAGGAGCTGGCCTGGTCAAGCACTTGTGTTCTGGAACACCAGGTAGACTCCCTCTACAAAAGGTTCATTTATTACAAATCATCTGTTTCCCCATATTAGTACATTATGTAGAGGTAAAAACTCTGGAGTCACCTCTTTTATGAAAGGGTTTTTGCTGTGAGTGTCTTTGTGTTGTTTTATCAAGTCACGATGAAGCTCTGTTTGGAAGAACGTGTCGTCTCTAAGGATTTGCTATGCACATATCCCTACCATACGTGTTGTCAACAAGTCTTGCCTCTCAACAGTGAAGATCTCTTTACGACTTAACATTTGGCACTCAAGGTTAACTCTCTCATTAAACTTACACACACCAACTCCTTATATTGTTCACGTGAATCAAACACATCCCTCTGCAGGGACGCGTTCAAACGGCATTTTTTTTTCTACATTTTGTTAAGACATTTTGGTTTTATCTTCTTGACTTTGAGCAATATATGATAAGTTACCATTATAGAAGTACATGCTAAATTCCTGGCAACTACTTAAAAAAAAAAAAAGAAAAAAAAAAAGGAAAATAAACCTTATTTTCAATAATCTAACAGTAAACATTCTATAAACTTTTGGTAAAACTAAGAATGGAAATTCTTTTGTTTCCCCTGCAAACTTAAGTCTCATCTTCGACAAGGCTAGGGAAAAAAATCAGAAAAAAATAGAGATAAAACTTAGTTATATAATTATAAAAAAAAGAACAGGTACTAAAACAAATTTTTTTTAGGTTGAAAAACGCTAAAACAAAATAAGCAAGAGCTTTACATTATCCTTTTACAATTTTGAACTAGAAAAATAGTTCTTAATGATAAAAATTTGGACTCTTTTAATTCTTAACAACATTTCTAATGTTTCTGTCATGCTTTTTAAGCAGGACTGCCAAACAAGCCAAATTTTTAATTTATTTTTAATAAAAATATAGGCATGAGAAGAAATATTCGCATGTATAAACATGGTATACATTTTATTTCCGCAAAAAGCAATTTGGCACTCTAGCCTTATTAATATTTATGTATCCAAGCAAATATTCAGCCTGCTTAACTGTGGGCAAGGTTAGCTCAATTTTAGCTATTATTATTAATTTTGTGATATTTGTAAAAATTTAGTTGTTATTGCCAAATTAATATGCAAGCATTATTTGCCATCATCTTTGCTAACCAGACTCGGCTGACAGGCACTACCCAAAAGCACGACATTGACATACATACGTTATCTTCAATAGCTTTGTGTACCTGAGGTTTACTTGATTTAACAATTACGAAAATGATTGTCAGTGTTAGGTGCGGAAACCTGATAAGTCAACGAAGTGAAAAGGACGAAGGTAGGTGGGGAGAAACGGAAAGGGACCAACACACATGGGAGCTATTCCAAACTCGATGTCCTATGAGTATTTTGTTAAATAAAAATAACTGGGTATTTTAGTGAAGGTAACGATTGTGGCAGTGACCATATGACGCGCCGAATGCAACAGCTCCTCCTCCTAATCTTGAAGCCTAAGAACTGAATTTACTAACTAATAAAACAGGAGTCCTGCCATTCTCTTGCCACTGCTCCTATTCTAAGCCTCCCACTGAATACCCTTCACCTAGAAACCGGCTTCAAGAAAATGCATTTTCAAATGTTTTATTTTTCTTTGTCTTGGTCAAGGGGTATGGAGGAGCCTGGTGGCTGGGTGTGACATGAGAATAAGAGAGAACTTCTGCACTGGGTAAACTGGTTATATCCTGGTTAAAACTATTGTCGGCGTGAAGCAAGGCGGTGTATGGACAGCAATAGATGTTTCATGCGTAGGGCTTTTAACCTGTTTGTGTGTCATGGCACAAGGCTTCTGAACTAAGCAAAGTATAATTCCTGTGGCATGTTTATGCTATAAGGAATCCATTATACATTTAAGTTGTTTAAACAAGAGATTCAGAGTTTTTAAACAGGTAGTAAGATTTTCCCATGGGCTCTTTGACACGATGACAAGGCCATGGGCTCTTTGTTGCAATGACAAGGCCATGGGCTCGTTGTTGCAAATGACAAGGCCATGGGCTCTTTGTGCAATGACAAGGCCATGGGTTCTGCTGCAATGACAAGGCCATGGGCTCTGCCACAATGACAAGGAAGTGCAGACGGTTGAAAACCCCACTCAACATGGAAGAAACTGGAGGCTTCTCCGACGGTAGTACAGACTTACGAAGCTAAGCGTGTTAACCACGGTGTGTGGAAACAACATTCACAGAGTACGACAACTGTCAGTAGCATAAGCGTTGTTGAGTATCGCTACTTAATTTCGTACATGACAACAGGAGAGTCAAGGTTTGTATCGAACTCCAAGCAGAGCTAAAAGCGCTTTTTCATTCAGAATATACATAAGGCAAGTTAATAAATAATATATCAAGGAAGAAACTTAAAAAATTAAATTTCTTCATAGTCATCAGTAGGTCTAAAACTGAGGGAAAAAACTACATGAAGAAACTGACAACTGTAATTGGTTGAATTAAACACTGGCTCTTAGTCTAGTCAAAAGGGATATTATTGTTCCTACCTGCTATGATAAAAGAGATGGGGAGAGCCAGAAAGTTCAAAACAATCAATTACAGCAAAAAGGTAGCGCTGCTTCCAAAAAAAAGAGATCATTTGCCCAAAACTTGTAATCTTGTATCAAAACGAAAGGGAGGTAACTGTCAAGCCTAAAAAACAAAATAAACCACTTCCCGACAAACCCTCTCCACCAGGAAAATGACCCCATAGCTAACTGTAAGTCCAACTATTGTCAACAAATGCTGCACCACGACAGAGTACAAAGCTATTGGGACCAACTGTTGCTGGTGCATGGATGGATGGGTGGATAGGGCAATATAGTGCTGCTGGGGAAAACAAATCTGCATATTTGGTGGGATCACAATACTTAAAAAACAGAAATGGCAGCAGGGAGAAAAAAAAAAAGAGGTGACATAGCAGGAGAATAAATTACCCTGGAGGATAATGAGAACTTGGAATACAGATACGGAAACTGCTGGAACAAGGAGACCAAGTCCTAAGCAGTACAGTACAAAGAAATCTGGTATTCTTGCACTATCTGAGTGCTGCAGTTTGTCCTCTACCCTTGTCTCTAGCGGTTCATCTGGGGTCAACTTTTCCCCTTTTAACTTGACCGGGGGCAGAGGGCAGTCACTACGACACAATGACGAGTTTGCTCGGGAGAATGTAGGCCTACGGGCGTGACGGGGGCCATAAAAAAACTTTAAGGGGCGCTGCAGCAGCCGTGATCACAGTGAACGGCTGCACACCTTGCTCTAGTCCATACTTTTGCTGCAGTCTTGACCCACACAAGACACGAGTGCAAAATCCCCCCCTATATTCAAAAATAAAGGAATATGTATCATAAATAATTAAAAATTTTGTACTGTGAAAGTTACAAATTAAATTTCCGGGGGCCCTTTGAGAAAATATAATAGCTGATGTTCAGAATTAGATCTGAAATGGTAATCTCTGACAGGAAGGGCAGGGAACCCAACACAAACTGCCCCTTTTGGGGTAATGTCTGAAGGTACCGCCTGCTCGGGTTGCCCTTCTTCGGGATATCCGACAACGTTTTTATCAGGGTTTTTAAGGGGGGCCCCCTTTGGGCGGCTGGGGCAGCCCCCCCCCGGCCGGGTGAGGCCCCCACATAGGCACCATACACACAAGCACACACACATAACTGAGTATGAAATAAATACGTAAGATTTAAAAAAAATTAAAATTTTCAGGGGATCATGGAGTTTTGTGGAGGTCCCAGACTGCAGTGCTGGAATGGTGGGCGTTGGGGGGGGGGGGCATGGCATGTAGGCAGACAGCCAATAATTTTACTGCATCTCTCCCAGTCTGTAATGTGTCCTGGCACCAGAAACGCCATCTTACCACACTAAAACCTCACCGGTGTCCCCACCGGTCGCCAGAGCTACCCCCCCCTCCAGCAGCAGCCACGGGAAAAAAAAAAGCATGAGATCTGGTCAACGCCATATTTTGAGCCGAGGCACGAGGGCTAGAACAACACTTGTACAAATGTAAGCTGCTTCACAGACCCAAGCCTCACCCCATCAACCCCATCACATACAGGGGACAGGAAGCCATTAGCCAGTTTCCCCTTTAAATGCAATTGGGGGTGTAAGTCCGCGACACATTTCTCACCTGTTGTGGTGGTCCGTCAGCACAAACGGGAAAGTCAAATGGAGCTGTCGGCCTGCAGGAGCAAGGAGGGCATTGACGGCGACCTGCCAAAACCTGCAGGAGGTGAAGTCCTCAACCATTCCATTCCGTAGCACCTACAGGAGTGTTGGTTTTCCATGATGAGGGGCCTTGTCATGGCGGGGTTAGAGGATGTGGTCTTGGGCGCTTTTCCAAGGCTGGTGGCGTCTTCCTCCAGTTTTTGGGCCGCCCTCGCTTCGACTTGAATCTTTAAATCTAAAGAAAAATTAAATATTAACCACAGGTTCTCAATTTTTGAGTTTTCTTTTTCAGATCTCTAAATATTAGCAATGACTGTTTTACCAAACATGAAACATGTCATTCCACTGTTCAATAACTTCAACAAAATCAATCAACATCACAAAATTAAAAATATTTTCAAAACTAAATAAAACTGACCTAAAATACTGTAAGCAGTAGAAAATTAAATTATATGTTACGTACTATAATTGGTGAAAAACTTTATTCCATTAATTTAAAAAAAATAAATTAAAAGAAAAATTAAAAAAAAAAAAAAAAAAATTTTCTTTGGGGGTGTTTGTCTTTTTGACTTAAGTTTTAAACAATGAAAAAGGAAAAAAAATTTTTTTAAAAACTTCCCCAGAATTATGCTAGAAATGTAAAAAAATAAAAAAACCCTCCAGCCAGGCCTCTAAAAAACCCCCTCTATAGTGAATTTTTTTTTTAAAATTCCATTTTGAAACTGCCTCCAGCACTTATTAGCGAACAAAGGCCTTGACATTTGCTGCTTTTTTGACCACGAAATCATGATGCCGATTTTAAACAAAGCACTGTACGGGGGGAATTGAACTCTTGAATCGTAAAAACCCCGGCCATCGTAACCCCTGGGCCATCACAATAATGTTCATCCAACTAGGTATATTTATACACCCTAGGGAGGTTAGATCCCCCACTGTCACCAGCAGAGGAAGATTATTATCATTTTTATATATTATTATATAAGGCGGGGCCCATTTTTTAGTGCTTTTTTTTTTAAAATTTTGCTAATGCAGACGTTTTTATCAATTATATCCATTGTTCAATCATTCATTTTGATTCCAAAATAAATATATTTACCATCATAAACTAAGGACAAAAAAATATATGCATTTTTGACCTAGCTTTGCCATTTTTAAACAAGATAGTGTAAAATGCTATCAGGTTTTCCCAAAGTGGGGTCCTCCCGGGAAAACACTATCATGTGAAAAAAATTATTATTATAGTAGAGGAGGGATGCTGAGGTGATGGCCCCCCGAGATGAACCATCCCCAATTGGGGGGAGCCCCAAAAGGTTTTTATGTCCCCCTCCATGATGCAACAGCTGTTT